>CAEGAE010057456.1:0-158500 GCA_903067095.1 Girardinus metallicus
ACATTCTGTCCCTTTAATTTCACTTGTTTTTATCTACAAATTAAAAACAAGTGAAATTAAAGGGACAGTATTATTTAAAATCACTTGTTTTTAATTTGTAGATAAAAACAAGTGAAATTAAAGGGACAGTATTATTTAAAATCGACTTCTTTTTTTTTTTTTACATCATGTTCTAATGTTATTCCCTCACAAACAACATTCCTGGAGTGTTGGTTTGATTATTTCACGCATGTTTGAGAAATCCTTTAATTTCCATGGCAACCATTCAGCTGGGTGGGCCAAGCCCCGCCTTCAAGACAAAGCTCCTCCCCTGCTCAGCTCCTTCCGACTAGCCAGCAGCAATTAGCAAACATCTGGTGGAACTGCTGAGCTCATTATAGGAGCTGCTGCTCAGGGGAGGAGCCATGTTGGGGTGACTTCCTGAAGGCGGAGCTTCAGAAAGAGCAGGAGCTTCTTAAAGAGACGGAGGCCCAATTTCAAGGCGTTAAATTACAAAGTCATATTTGATGTAGATTTTTGATATAAACATATGCAGTTTGTTAAAAAAAAACATTAAATACAGACAGATTACAATTTCTTCAGTGCGAAGGTGTAAATACTTTAACAACCTTTTAGTGTAAGAAAATTATATACTTTAAGCAAAACTGCGGTAGTGTTTACCTTAAAAGAAAAGTGACAAAAAGCAGGTGTGGTAATTCAAAAACTAGAGCCAGGTGTTCGAGTCACTAACACAGAATGAAACTTAAAAAAATCAAACAGATTAAATTATAAGCCCATCCATCCATTCTCCATTTTCTTACGCTTTATCCGGGGTCGGGTCGCGGCGGTAGCAGATTACTTAAATTATAAGCAAAGCTTAAAAAACATGTCAGTTCTGTTTAATAGCTTATTTCCTGTAATGTTGCACCATAAGAAGCTAAATTATCTTTTTGTTTCATTGGCAAATCTAATTGAATTTGAAATATTAAAAGTTTCCGTAATGTATTTTCATTCCGCTGCTCTTTAAATTAACTTTTAATATCAAAAGAATAAGTCTTGGTATGAAAATTATTATAATTGTGAAATCCCTCCAAGGAGATTAAGACTATAACAGTCGGCGTTGTGTTCCTCTGAGTGTTACTGCAGGAGGTTTGGATTTGCTCCATTTCACCACCATCACATTAAACAATAGAATTACATGTTGTGATTGAAAAGTAATTAAAAACAGAGGCAATTATGTTTAATAAGAAACTAGCAACAGCACATGCAGGGACTGGTGAGTAAAAATCGATGCGCTTTAATGTTTTAGAGGCTACCTGAGTTCACCGACTATATTGTAGCAATGTAAGCACTCTTTGAAATATTAGCTTTAATTAAGAAGGATAATGGATTTAAATTTCTCATGCATCAAGCTTCAAATATGGCAACACTTCCCAGGAGTCGATAAATGTCTGATGTTGCCTCAGGCTGCAGGACACTTTGGGAAATCTTCTCCAAGAGCGAGTTAATGAAAACAGATAAGCCTCTGAAATGCTAATGTTGACTTTTGGTGCCTAAATGTGGCGGCAGCTCTTGGAAACCTGCTTCAGAAAACGTCACGCTGCTTGTTAGAAAGATTTATCACCTCTACCTTACAGACACGATTTTTCTGAATCGTTCAGAGACAAATTGATTTACAGGAACCAACAAGACGTCATTTTCAAGTTTCTCTCTGTCCTGATTTATCCATGTTTTTGTGTTTATCCTGCAAAAAAGCTGAGAGTGATCAAACCTCACATGTACAGAAAAGGATTAGTGGTACTTAAAAAAATCTGACATTTTTTTCTCAAAATTTTGACATTTTATACAAATTCTTGCTTTTTTCAGAATTCTGACCTTTTCTCAAAATTTTGACATTTTTCTATAACTGTGATGTTTTTCTTCAGAATTCTGACATTAATCTCAAAATTCTGACTTTTTATTCCAGAAATCTGTTTTTTTTTTAAGAATTTTGAAATTTTTTCAGAATTCTGGTTAACCTAAATTTTTGACTTTTTTCAGATTTTTGACCGTTTCAGGAATCCTAAAAATTTTTCTCCGAATTTTGTTTCTGACTTTTGACTTAATCACTGATTTCTGACTTTATTTCCCCTCTGAATTCTGACATTTTTTTCAGAATTTGGAGTTTAATCTCAGAATTTGAATTTTTTTTCTAACATTTGTTCAGAATTCTGACTAAACTCAATTTTGACTTTTTTTTTTTTTAGAACTTTTTGTGAGGATTTGGGTTTTCTTTATGTTTATTTTAGGTTTCTGTGTCTACTGAGTCTCCATGTTGTTCTGTCCACCCCTAGATTGTTCCCAGCTGTGTCTCGTTTCCCTGATTACCCTCTGTGTATTTAATCCCGTCTGTGTTCCTCGTCGGGTCCTTGTCTAGTGTGTCTTGCCGTCTAGCTTGTCGTCAGATGTCTATTGAGCTTCCAGTTGCTACCAGTTAATGAGCTTTTGGCCTCCCACTGATTCTGTGCTGCCTGGTCTTTGTGACTTTATCATTAAATTCATCATTTTCTTCATTTCAGCCTGGGTCCACAGCATCTTCCTCACCATCTCTAACCGCAAATCGTGACACTTTTTCAGAATTCGGACTTTTTTTCCTCATAATTCTGATTCTAAATTCTAACTTTTTTTTTTCTCAGAATTCTGACATTTTTCAGAATACAGATTCTAATCTCAGAATTCTGATTTCAATCTCAGAATTTTGATTTTTTTTCTCAGAAACAGAATTGTTTATATTGTTTATTCCTCATCAATCAGATCTAGTCTTAAGACATAAAATTCAATAAATAAATTTGGGACAGGCTAAAGTGCAGGTTTACAAACCATACAATTTATTTTCATTTTGATTATTTTCATACTAACAACATAACTGGCGTACTCCTCCGAATGTTTGGTTATTGATTTGAATTTTGATATAGATTCACACGGAGTCAGAATTCTGAGTTTATAGTCAGAATTTAATATAATCAATTTTTCTTGCTGGCCCTAATCCTCTGTCGTGTCCACGTGTGGCCGCGCCACTGGCCATTAATTAAGGACGGAACATGCAGAGCCTGTCAGTCATCAGCACAGCATGTCAATGATCTGACCATCAACGACTTAATTGGCGTTTGGAGGACGGACTGCTTCTCCCCGATCGCTGAAGGCTGAATCAGCAGACAGAATGCAAACTTCTGACTTCATCTGTCTCAGTTGATAACTCTGCTAAAGTTCACCTGGAGATTATTTTTCATCTAATCTGTGTTCTTGTGGTGTCAGGAAGTTTTAGCTTAAATAACTGAAATAAATGGCTTAACTCATGGAGACGTTGTCAGGGGATAAAGGAGGTAATTCTTGAGTGAAAGGTTTTTTTAGCGTTATCGCAGGCTTTAGGTAATTTTTTATAACACCACCAATCAGAACGTGACACCAGTCATAACTTGTTTCATTTCTTAAGTTAATCCAGAGTTAGCTGTACCAATAGATTCAGACAGATAATAAAAAAATACTGTTGGCTTTTCAGTTTTTCTAAATTTAAATAAAATATTGTGCCAAGGACATTACAATGTCGTTGACGGTGCAATGCATTCTGGGTAACTCTGTCCATCCAGAACAGTAATTTTTGTGCAATAAGTAACATTTAGCCCTTCCAAAGAGTTGGTGCAACTGGGGACCAAAACTGCAACATTGGTTACATGTTCAGCTGCTGCGCTTCTCTTTCACACTGCACTCTGTCAAACGATCCAAACAATTTGAGATACCTGCTCCCCTCCTCGCCTGTGGGGGCGCTGCACCAAGAACCACTAAAGGAAACAACATGAAAACCTCTGAAGAAGACACAGAGCTCAATTTCCTGAACAAAATGGAGTGGCGTCAGATTTTTAGTGGTTGTAGGATTACTCTTTTGTCTTTGGTAAAAGACCACAAGTTATTTCTCCCACTAGTGCTAGCTTAGCACGTTTGTTTTGGTTGCATTTACCTAGAATGCCTTGCTTTTTGGTGCACTTCCTGCTTTTGAAAGGTCTCTGGTCCACTTGGCTTTCACATATGCATTTGAACCGCGCCAGAGTTCACCTGGATCAAACTGAGACCGAGGTTTGTAGGTTTCATTCCGACCAGCCTGCTTCAATCCGCTTTAATCCAACTCAGATCCGTTTGTTTAGAAAGTCCGGTTCGTTTGGGGAGGTGTGAACTCTGGTCTGCCTACAAGCCTCAGTCTCGGTTCAGCTGGTGCAATTCAAACGCATATGTGAATGCCAACCGGACTGAAGAACGCTCCAAAAGCAGGAAGTGGACTATAGTCCAAGCAATTCTGGGTAAATATAACCAAAACAAACACACAAGCCTAGCGCTAGTGAGAGAAATAGCTCATGGTTTTTTGCTAAAGAGAAATCTTACAACCACTAAAATCTGACGCCACTCAATTTTTTTTACATTTTGTGAAGAAGGAAGTTGCGCTCAGCGTCTTTGGAGTTTTTTGTGTCGTTTCTGACAGTGGTTCATGGTGCAGCGCCCCCACAGGCGAGGAGGGAAATCGGTTTCTCAAAAGTAAAATGTAACCAATATTTCAATTCTGTCCTGATTCAAATTGAATCCACCGGACTATCAGGTGGGAAAACAGCCATAAATGCTCATTCACATTCTCTAAACAAACCAAACTTTGAACTAGAGCTTAATTAAAGATAATCAAAGAGGGCTGGTGTTAATGCACCTTAAATCTAGTCAGTTTCCTCTCTTTCTTTGCTCGTTTAACTGAGTGATCACAACATATTTTCTTTGCACAGACCCCAGAAATCAGGTCAGCCTCAGTAGAAATGGGACGAGGGCTGAGATCAAAGCTGGCACACTTCTGCAGCTCTCCTCTTTCCCGACTTTTACATCACGAAGCGTCAGCCACCTGCTACCATTTCTGGTGAAACAAAGCGACTGAATGAGGGTGAAGTGGGAGTTTCTCCTCGACACAGTTTGAGTTATCAGAGTCGGAGCGTGCCTGCTAATTACATTCACAAGTCGGCTTCAGAAGCTTCAAAGACCACTCCTCCTTCTCCATAAACTCCAAATTGCCTATTGTGCTTTCAGCTCGACGATCCGAGTGATTCGCTGTGACAATTTCCAGACTAGTGAGCTTTTGGTTGGTTTTCCGCCCACTCAGACCCACCCACCGCCACCTTCCTTATTCCTTCTTGTTATGTAAAGTGCGTGTCAAGTGTTAGTCTCGTGTACGTCAAGTGGAAAGTGTGTGTGCACGTCTCGTTCCCAAGACAACTTCAGGAGAAAGAAAAGTTGCTGTTACTTTTCATTCAGGGAAGTTTGTTTAAAGCTTTTTTCCCCTTTTTCAGAGGCGGTGAGTCATCTTCTCATTTCTTTCAGTTGGAAACTGGGAATGAAAAATCATGTGGGAGGCGTCGTTTTATTCTCAGAGAAAGGATGTCAACGATTCAGCAATAATTCAGACCGACTGTAAAATAGATAATAGGAGCTGCAATTTCTTGATTCACTAATCTTTGAATATGATTATTTTCTGTTTGAGGATGCAACTCAAGTTGTTTCTGCAGGCTGGATGGTTAAATAAATCGCTTGTATCCAAGCATTTATCACTCAAAGTTGGATTTATTGTGGTATTTCTCTAATCCAGAGGTTTAAAATTACACACAACATAAATTATACACAAGTAAAGCTTGTGTATAATTTATGCACAAGCTGTACTTGTGCATAAAGTACAAAAGTGATTTGTGCACAAAAAGTCCTTGCATACTTTATGCACAAGCTCAATGTTATGTATAAAACGTTATCTTTTTTAAATTCATGTTGAGTAAATAAAGATAATATTTAAATTTAAACAGTGAGAAAGAAATGTGTTTGCCTTTTTATTAAGTGTAAGAAAATATCTGGCTTCAGCTGTAATTAAAGTTTTCCAAATGATTTCTGCGACGGCGTATAAAACGGCCATTTTACACAGGAAAAATGATACATTTCCACCAAAAAATATTGAATTTTTTTGGGAAAAAAAAAAAAACTAAAAAATTTCTGAGTTTGAAAAGTTGAAAATTTGCTGGGGAAAACAATCTAATTTTCAAACTCAGAAAATTTTCAAAAAGTCAAAAATGTTTGAGTTTTTATATTTCCACACTTTTTCTAAAAAGAATATCAGAGATTTTTTTTTTCTAAATTTCAGAAAGTTTGAGATTAATCTCAGAAATTTTCTAGAAAAACTTGTAAATTTCAGGGGCTGAAAGTTTCCAAACTCAGAAATTCTAATAAACTGCTGAGATCAATTTTAGAGGGTTTTTTTCTAGCAAATGTTTGAACTTTTCAAGTTCAGAAAATTTGTTGGTTTTTGAAAATTCTGAGATTAATCTAAAAAAGAATTCTAGCAAATTTTTGACTTTTAAAATTTTCCTGCTTTTCTATTCTGAGATTAATCTAAAAATAATTTTGTTCCAGCAAATTGTTGATTTTTCAAACAATTTGCTTTCTTGTTTTTACTAGAACATTTCTGAAATTAATCTCAAAATGTATGTGTCTTTGGTAGACTTTTGCTATTTTTCTTTTTTTTCTATCTACAAATTCCCTAATAGGTTGTAGATTTCACAGGATGTCATTAGATCTCCTCTGGTTCTCTGCCGCTCTTCGTCTTCCAAATGGTGCACGGCTTTATTAAACAGTCTCATTATATTCAGGTCCGAACCGCGGCAGAAATGAAGTGGCACAGAGGAAGCAGGCCGTGTTTATAAACCGGGTCGAGCTTTTCTTTCACAGTCGATGTGGATAATTTCCTGGCCCACTGGTTTCACATCATGACCTCTTGTTTGGTGACCTTATCATGTTTTCTCACAGAGTCTCATAGAACCAGGGGATCATTGCTGCTGCTACCTAGAAATTACATGACATGAACTCACGCAAAGCACCATCAAAAGTATTCACTCTTTGTCACATTTTGTTAAGGTAAAATCGCAAACTTCAACACATTTCATTAGAATTTTATATCTGAACACAATCTAGTAAAAAAATTGTGAAAATGCAACATTTATTTTAATATTTTGAATAAATATTGTAATATTCTTAAATAAAATCGACGCATTTAGCAAACGGAGTCTGGCTTGTTTAATTTAATTCAAAAATAAGTATTTCTGGCAGCAGTCAATCTTTCAGCCAGTCTGAAAATCCCTCTGACTGAAGACTGTCATGATTTGCTAGCATCTCAAAATCAAGCAAACAGAAAGAATATTTCACATCAACATGTCCTGGATGACACCATCAGTTGCTACCTAGCATTCCTAATCCATCTCCTTTGCTTTTGCCGCTCCTCTTTAAATGTCTGTCTGACCGTGTGGTTAGAAAGATGTTGGAGTAGGGGATACAAGCCTTTATGATGGACGCAGTAGATGCTTCAAACTTCCTCCTTCTCTCTTCTTCTCAACTCCTCTGGGATTTGAGGGTCAAAGTTCAGGTATTACTTGAGCGATAATTAGCTGCTCCCGGTCGTAAACGCAACGCCTTGTTACCATGGTTACGCATCATAATCATCGTCCAGATGTAAACTCTGCAAAAACACAAACTCTCACCAAGTATTTTTGATCTAGCTTCCAGCTTCTAAGACAAAACTAACGTTCAAGTAAGTTTCCAACAAAATACAGGAGATTATTTTAAATCAATAATTTCTTAAAATTGATGGGAAAACTACTGGTTCTACTGGCAGATTATTTCACATGTTAGAAGTGAAATCATCTGCCAGTGGAATTAAAACTTTTTCCATCAATTTTAAGGACTTAATAACTTAAAAAAGCTCTTGTATCTTACTGAAAACTTACTTGAAAGTTAATTTTGTCTCATTTCAAGCGTAATATGACATTTGCATGAGAAACATTGGTAAGATGTTGTGTTTTTGCAGTGAACAAAGTGAGAGCAAAAAATCTTCCCAGCTGCACAAATTACCAAAAAATTATGATTAAAGATTAAAACTATGAGCGTGTGTTGTTTCAACGCAGCTGATGAAAACTAAATGTTTTAT
This sequence comes from Girardinus metallicus, assembly GCA_903067095.1. Classification (NCBI taxonomy): domain Eukaryota; kingdom Metazoa; phylum Chordata; class Actinopteri; order Cyprinodontiformes; family Poeciliidae; genus Girardinus; species Girardinus metallicus. Next base: position 8,006 of record CAEGAE010057456.1, read on the forward strand.
TTTGGTAAAATCAGCCGTTCACTGCGACTCTGATAAGAAGTTCAGAGGTAAAAACCTAAAAACAAACTCAAGACTGAATTATTTCACTCTGGAAGCTCAGCTTTCCCGCTAAGCTAATAGAAAACTCATCTGTTAAATTTGTGTAACCAGTAAAACTCTGTGAGTGTCTCATCCGCGGGATCCGTTTCGTCCCTGCAGACCTGCCTCCATAATGACGACGTTTGATTGCAAACATTTGTCTGGCACTTTCAGTGATTTATGGTTAGCAGGACAGCGTGTGGAGGCTGACCTTGTCCTCTTTGTTTCACCGTTCCTTCTGGGAACATTCATGCTGTGTTCTCTTATCAGGAACCAGGAGAGGCAAACAGGGTTTTTTTTTTTTGTTACAACATGCATTTCCCACAGTTTGCATCAGCCTTAGAGCAAAGTGCTAACACAATGGAATATGTTGCTGAGTCTACTGAACACACTAACTAGCTTATTGTTCAAAGTGTTGCTGTTATCATCAAATTTATGGAAGATTAAAGATAAAAAGGTTACTTCCTTCTGCAAATTTAAGATGTATCTTAACACAATACCAAGCTAGAAAAACATCAGAAAATAACCATAAACACACAACATATCTAAACTCTTTCAACAAACAGAAAGATGATTTACTGATAAACATTAAAGATGGCTGCCTGGACGTCCCAGAAAATTCATTAATTCATTCAGGTGATAGAAGGCTGACTTTGTAACTGCCTTTATGTGTCTCTGAAGGTTCAGGTCTGCGTCTGTTATTACCCAGGTTTCAGCCTGATCTCTAGTTTCCATTTTATTACACTTGAAATAAGACAAAACTAACTTACAAGAAACTTTTCAGCAAGATACAGGAGCTTGTTTTAGGTCAATAATTCCTTAAAATAATTTTCTTTTTAAAAAAAAAAAAATATCCAAGATTTTCTGGAAGATTATTTAACTTAAAACTTGGGGAAATGTCTTGTTATATGTAAAATAACAACCAGTGGAACTAGTACCTTTTTTTAAATCAGTATTGAGGAAATATTTACTGTAAACAAACTCCTATTTCTTACTAAAAGTTTCTTGTAAGCTGGTTTTGTTTTATTTCAAATGCACTAAGATATTTATACTAGAAACTAAACAAACATTCTTGGTAAGACTCTGTGTTTATGTAGTGTTGGAAAGTCGAGTTGGACTTTTTGGCTTCAAGTTCCATTTAAATAATGTATTTTTCTTCACCTGAAGAAATTTTTTTTTAACAATTTTAGAGCCTAATAAAAACTAAATTATCTTAATTTGAAAGGTGTACAGGGATACAAAAAAACAGCTTTATGTTTTGCGTAACATGAAAAACGCTTCCAAATATAGACCCAAAGTGAGTGAAAAGTGGCAGAACATCTGCTGCCTTTGACTTCACCTTGTGACTGGGGTTTCTCCTCCGGCCTTTTCCTCCACCACCCACCTTAAAACGAAATCTTCCAATCAAATTCCCCTTTCAGTCGCCCCTCGATGAGGAGGAGATAGGAGTTAAGGTGACCTGGTTCTGAATGAGCCTGCTGGGGCTGTATAATTGGATACACTCGGAAGCGAGATTGAGTTTATCCCAGGTTAGAAAAAAAAGAAAAACCATCGGAAAGATGCGTTCTGCTCGGAGACGGATGGTTGTGAATGAGGGTAATCACTTTACAGAGGCAGAGACGGGGCCGCTGCTCCTCTTGCCTCCAAAATAACAATCAGTTTAACCTGCAGCTGTTGTGGCTAACCCACTGAGAGGTAAACACACAGCAGAGGTCCACTTCATTTACCCCTCGCCCCTGTGAAGGAACTGTTTACAGGTAAAGCTGCTCTGCTCCAGCGTGAAACACCTAAATAATGGCAGTAAGGCATTTTTGGAAGATTCTACGGAATGCCAAAAGGCTCAAAATTAAATAAATACATAAACAATAAGTATGTACATGAATAAACAACAGATAAATATATAATTGTGAAATAATTGAATGAATTGTTACAAGAGTTTTGAAATAAAAACAGCTGGGATTAAATAAAAATAAAATTTGATAGTAGTGCATGAGAAAAAATTCACAATGAAATTATGTTTTATTTTTTTTAAAAGTATGAAAAGTATTTCACAATAATGAGCCTATTCATTCAGTCATTAGATGAAGACCACAGTAGAGTAGGACGTTTTGTGCAAAATTCATATTGTGCACATTTTTGTACTTTCATTTGCGTCTCAACTACTTCGAAAATCATCTTAAAAAAACAAAAACAAAACACCCTGCCAGTTTTTGGGAATAACTAAATGTTTTTTGGTGTCTGGAAAATAAGATGTTTCAATAACTTCCTGATTGTTAAGTCTTAGAGGGCACTGTGGTGTTACCTAGCAACCGCAGCCGAGTCCAGCCCGGTTACCTAGCAACTCCAGCCGAGTCCAGCCCCGTTACCTAGCAACCTAAGCAGAGCTCCAGCACATTTGATCAGCTGTATGCTCTGTACAATGGCTGCTGGAAAAAAGAAGTGCTTTGTTGTTATCTTACTGTGCGTTCCTGTTGATCATGCAGGAAACTCCACCTCATATTACCGCAAATAAATAATTGTTTACATGCAGTTTACATGCAAATAAATAATTGTTTACTGGTGGTTCACCTTGTGAACCACCAGTTTGATAAATCATCTAAGAATGATTTTGTGCAAAAAAATTAACAAACATGTTTTGTATTGCCCATAGATCTAACATAATGAAGCGTAAGGTCACCTTTCATAAAATCCACATTCTGTTCTTTACATGTTACACAACTTTAAATAAAAGACAAGTTTTGATTAAACTCAAATCTCTGTAAGAGTCTCCAGACAGCAGATCAGAAGTGGCTGATCTCAGTCGGCTGCTCTAGCAGCAGGAGCGACGCGACGAAGAGCCCGACTGTGGGCGTCTTTTAAAAAGCTGCGCTCAACAACTCCCTCACTTTGTCTCTGCGCCTCCTCAGCCAAAATATTTCTCGCATTTTTCTTTCCTCACTCTCTGATCCGTCCAATTAATTCTCTCCTCTTTCTCAGGCTGTGGGTGATCAATGATCTCTCACTAATTTACTTGGCGGATCGTACAGCTCCCCTTGGACGCGGCGGGCGACTGTGGGCGGCGGTTACATGTCAGCGGCCGCGGTGTGTAAAACGAACAGACTCTATTAACATCTGTGTTGCGGCCTGGAAATGAGGCAGAAATTAAATTTTGAGGTCGACCGCTTCGTATTTCAGAGCGCTGACCTTCACTTCTAATACTAAGTGGGGATGGATGAATGCACAGAAGGCAGGAAGCTAAACTGCGTCCAGTCCTGCAGGGGATTTTAGAGGTTACTGCACCAACTCCATAAGTCGTTAGGAAAGACTCAACACTGCAACAGCTCAGGTCAGAGTTAATAAAATGAGAAAAACCAACAAAAATGTTCAGAAGAACAAAAACACAAATAAGAAAAACAGTTTTTTCTTCCTTTTCCATTTTTGGTCAAATGAAAATCATGTTCTTAAAGGGCCGGTAGTGCCAGAATGTATTGATAAAACCCACTAACAAACAGTTATTAAAATATGAATAAACATCTGCCTCTGCCTTCAAGAAGTTCTTCCTGACAATAAACAATATTGATCATCCGTCCAGAATGTCGTGGTTGTTTTTGCAATTTGTTTTGCACAGATTAAGAGCAATATTTACGCTTATGTGTGACGTTAAATATGACTTTTTTGTCCATCATGCACTGTACTTTGACATCAAGTAAAGCTGAGGCACAAGTGTCGTAAAAGTACAAAATAATCCCAATTAGCATCTCTTAAACTCGACGTTTTTGACCATTTTTGCAGAAAATTTCCAATCAACTATTACAACAGAAAAATGCAGGTATCTGTTGATTTTGTGTGAATTTTCACAATTGTGAAAAACTGGAGGGACTGATTGATGTAATTTGGAGTCTGGAGTTTAAAGGACCACAGAAAGATCTACGGCGGGCCTTGAGTTTGACACGTGATTTAAACTGGATTTAAATTGGGTTTTGATATCTGCAGTTGTGCTTTGTAATTGTCAGCGTTTTGATCAGCAGTATGCACTGTACAATGGCTGCTGGAAAAGGCAATTGCTTTGTTGTTAACTTGCTATTCAGAAATCACTTCCTGCGTTCTTGTTGATTGTGCAGGAAGCACCACTTCTGCTTTTCAAAGATGTACGGTTGTATAATTGAGGCTCTAGCTTCACTTTGCCAAGATTTTGCTGCTAATCTTAGCAAGGTGGGATGAGAATGAGTCAAAAAATATACATAATTCTTCAAAATGAACAAAACGAAGCTGCAACATGAACACATATAAAACCAAGAATTGCAAAACAACGAGAGTCAGAATGACTTTGTCCACAAAGACGCTGAAAAAGCCTTTAAAAACGTTGTTAAGGTCTTTATTGGTTCCACATCAGCGGCTGCTGGTGTGCAGAATATATCGGAGGCTGTATTAATGTCTGAGACGCAGCCTGGAAATGAAGCAGAAATTGAATTTTGAGGCCGAGCGCTTCTTATTTCAAAGGCTGACCTTCAGGTCTGATTCTAAGTGCAGATGGGTGGATATATTATTTATATTTTAGGTTTTGTGTACAGAAGCGGTCACTTTTTCTGCTCCAGCTGCATCCGCGGATCTAATGACCTCATTAGGATGAAATACCTGGGGATGAAATTTCATGCATTTTGAGATGAACCAAACCATGAAAGGAGACGTGCGTGGCTTCACACCTGGTCGGTTCCTCCACACATTGGCTGCATCTTTTTCTCCCCACCTTTGATTTCAATTCAGTGCCTCTAATCCATGATGGAGGCACAGCGGGGTCTCCGGAAATCATTGGCTGGGTCAGATATTTTCCTCTACAAGAGGGATTATCCCAGCCTGCCTCCAGAAAGTTAAACATTCAAATAAAAACTCTGTATCTTGTCTTCACAGGCCCAGAGAAGCAGGCGGCGGATCCAATCTCAAGGTTTATTCATCACAGTTAAAGGGATAAACTAGTTTGTGTGCTTCTTAAATGATTCAGGATTTCTGTATCACAAATTTAATTAGGTCAAGAAAAGCGACTATGTTGTTCTGCTCCGATTGTTTCCCGTTTTTAGCTGTCAGTTCACAGAAGAAGCTTCAGCTGGGTTAGTAAACTGCATGGTCCTCGCTTTCATCCCGTCTGTGCCTCAGTTTCTCCGTCTCTGGAGGAAAAAGCAACACGGCTTATCGCTGGAGACGCACAAATGCAGCGCAGCTAGAAGAGGTGTCTGTCAGAACTCTGTGATTTAAGCTGCTGTTTGGGTCGGAACAGATACCAGAGTGTTTGCTCATTTTATGCTCAATTCAGTTCAAAGACACTCATTAACGATTATCAATTCATCTGAATACCTATAAGGATATTATAGATAGTCAGGAAGGATGTCTGGTAGCAATCAGTGCTGCAACGAGTCTGAAGATCCCTCTGACTGAAGACTGTCGCTGCCTCATCTTTGTCTCGACCTGCTAACAACTCAACATCAAGGCAGTTGCTGATATTTTATAAAAAAATATATATATATCTTAAACTAAATATTAAGCTTGCTAGCAATATTTAGTTTGGAGCAAAATATTTAACATACAAAGTAAATAATTAGCACAAAATATTTAGTTTACAAGCTAAATACTTAGCTTACAAATTAAATGTTCAGCTCGAGATACTTATTTAGTTAGCAACTTAAATATTTAGCCTTCAAACTAAATATTTAGTAATGTTTAGTTTGAAATCTAAATATGTAGTTAGCATGCAAAATACTTAGCTTGCAAACTAAATATTTAATTAGCAAGTTAAACATTTATCTCCAACCAAATATTTAGGGATTAACTAAATGTTTAATCTTCAAAGTAAATAATTAGTTTACAAACTAAACATTTAGTTACCAAGGTAAATATTTCTCTCCACATAAATATTTAGTTATCAAGCTAAATACTTAGTTTGGGGCTAAATATTGATCTAGACCTAAATCTAGCTTGCTAACTAAATATTTAACTTGACAAAAACAGCTAGCTTGTAAGCTAAATATTTAACACTACCCAAATATTTAGTTAACAAGCTAAATATTTAGCTTACAAGTTAATATATAGCTCCAATATTTACTTACTAAGCTAAATATTTCTAAGTATTTAGTTAGCTTGCTAACCCAGCCAGCTGTTTGTGCTGCTGAGTTTCTGACAGCAGTTTCTGCTTCGTCTTTAGTGGATTCTGGATCTACTAAGAGTAAATCTGCGGCGGTTCCTCTTTGGGCCCCATTCGGTTACATAACGAGAATTAGCTCATTCCTCCATCCTGCCCGTTTTTGTTTACTTCCTGCAATCATCTCTTGGAAACACTCTGGCTCCGTTCGCCACATCTGCTACGTGTTTCTGTCAATTAGATTGTTCTGGAAGAGGAACAAGTCATTGCTCTGAGGTCTCTGCAGACTGCTTGCTACACATGTTTGCAATCTCCCTCTTCCTGAACTGGCATCCCCCCTGCTGAGTTTGTTTGGGTAAAACGTTCGCCCAGAACGCGGCGCTGATCACCTCTGGGTGTGGCAGCAGCAACCGCCAGGAACTGAGCTCGCTTATTTGCAGCGTTTGAACCTGAGCTGATGTGTTGAACGAGTAAATATTATGATGGTAATCATGTGGATAATTATTCCCACGGCAAAGCCAGGCTGAATCTGCTGAGCACCTATTCAGCAGCTGAACTGTCACTTCATCCAATTACTGCTGCTGAATATTCATGTCGAGTCTGGAGGCAGGTACAGTTCGCACTGCAGCTCCTGCTACACGCAAAACGAGCCCAATGCTTCAAGGAGAAGAGTAATGTTTGGAAAACATGCAGAGTATAGACACAAAAAAACCAAAACATTTTTTAGGTCGCCCCAAAACTCACAGCCCTGGGCTACTGCCAATGTCCAACGTTCATGTCATTTTAGCAGTTAGCTAAAACTGAAGGTACAGAAAACATTTTTGTTAACTGAAATACAGTAATAAAAATATAAAATAAAATATAAAAGTATAATATAAAAACAGTAATTAATTGGGAAAAACTATAATGCTTATAAAACTGAAACATAATGAAATTAAAGATGTAGTAGTTTTCATTTTTGTGTTTATGAATCTATAAAATTAGCTAATGTATAATTTGAAACGTTATTCAGATTATTTACTTGAATAGCTTTTTGGAAAAAAGTTACACACAGGCATATTTTTACTGAGCTGTACTTTCTACTTTTACTTGAGTGATTTTTTTTTATGAAGTTCTGTGTGCAAAATGCAAAAGGAAAACAGGTCAAACATGAGCTTCCCATCTCTTTCCATCCCTCCTAACAATCAAAAACTTTTTCGTAAAAAGAAAAGAAAGAAACAAAACTATTTGGATAATTTTTGAGTTCTTTTCCTGGTGTAATAAACTCATCTGATTGTGTCTTTTTCAGCATTCTGGCTGGTTAATAAACGTTAGTTTCCATGTGTAGTCCCATAACCTTACATAAACAAACATAAACACGCAGTTATAGATCGATTTTCAGTCAGTTTTCTTGAAGAATGTAGAAACACGTTTTCACTGAGACCCTTTAAACGTTTATAAATGTGCAAATTTAAATTGATCTGGTCTATGTGTACAAAAAAGAACATTTATTGCATTTAACATTTTCCCCTCATGTCCTCTAGGGGGCTCCGTAGAGCTCAAATTAGCTGATTGGTTGAAATATTTGGTTGAAAATGAGCCAATTGATGCTTCTCATTGCAGTCTGACCTTCTCGTTTGCCAAAAAAAAAAAAACGGTGAACCCGGTCCGACGAGGCGCACTTCATAAACACGGGTCATTTTTCAGCTGAGGGGCGTTTTAAAGTGCACCAGCCCCCGGTGTTAACATGGCGGCTGATCTATCTGCCGTCAGCTCAGAAATGCTGAGTCTGCAGCCGAGGCGCCTCGGCGGCGTGATGAACCTGTTCCTCCGTGCAGGAAACAAGTGGAGTCCGCTGAAATCTGCTGCTCCCCTTATGACCTCAGAGCAGATCCATTTTCGCTCTGCGCTGCTCAAAGTGCAGCCAGGCAGCACGACGTCATGCCGGAGTTGTTTAGGAGTAAAGATTTATCGCTCTTGTTGTCTGGACTTTAGCTGCAACCAGCGATTAATCGGTTTAAAAAACCAGCACATTTTACCGATTTTTTAGACAATAGTAGAAATACATTAAAAGATGCAAATATTTCTTATTCTTTTAGTTGTTTTTGACCGAAGGAATATTAACGTCACTGACTTATAAATACATCCTGCCGTTAAGGTTTATTCTTTTATTTATTTTAGACATTTTTAACATTATTATTGTTTGTTTTTGGTTTCCTTCTATGTAAGGTGTTACAAAAAATTATATTTTCAAATAAGAAAAGAAAAATTTTACGACCTAAAATGCAATAATGCAGCATTCTTTTAATCATTTGTAGCAAAACAAAAAAAAAAACTTCTAACAGCAACATAAAAAGCTCAACCTTTTCTGCTTGACTGATCAACACAGTGACTGAAGAGAAAATAGTTGATTTGTTTCACAGAATTTGAACCAGCTGAAACTAAAACCAGTGAAGATGCAAAAATGTGTCCGAGTGAAATCTGGTGCATTCTCTGATGTTATTTCTGTGCAAAGTAATCAAAAATAAATCGATTACTTTCTTCAGCTGAATAGAAATACAACTAAAGATAAAGAGGAATGATCTGAAGTTATAGATCTAGAGTCAACACACAGCTTCAGTTATTACAGCTGGAAACTAGAGATCAGGATGAACTCTGACCTGAACATTCAGAGACACATAAAGACGGTCACAAAGTCGGCCTTCTGTCAGCTGAAGAACATTAAAGGACTAATGTCTCAGGGAGACGTAGAGAAACTCATCCAGGCATTTATTTTTAGTTGCATTTAAAATACTTCTGTTAGTTTATAAACCACTGAACGTCTTAAATACATTACAGATCTGCTGCTTTTCATCAACCTTCCAGACCTCTCAGGTCTACTGGTTCTGATGCAAAGCAGAACCAGAACCAAACATGGAGAAGCAGCTTCAGCTTCTACGCACCATAAATCTAGGACAAACTTCCAGAAAACTGCAGAACAGCCAACAGTGTCGTCATTTTCCCTATTTTCCCAATGCAATGCTTATTTTTCTTCCAATCGTGTAAAGCACTTCAAACTGCCTTGTAGAAGAAAATGTGCATATGAGATTGCATAAGAAATGCCCTGAAAGTCATATTCCTTTTAAAATATACTCCTCCTTATTGGTTAAATAAACACAACAAAGCAAACTCACATTTACTCATGTTTGCTTTCTGTAAATGTTGTGTAGAAGCAATAAGCCAGTCGATGTTTTGTTTCACTGCTACATTTCCTCTCTGCTGCCAAAATCAACGACCTTCACGGAGTTCCTGCTCAACTGAGCGCATGCAGCAGAACGTCGGAAACCCCGGTGGAAATCAAACCCTCAAACAAGGAGGCGATGACGGAGCCGCAGCTACACTGTAAAAAACACCCAGCACTCACACAAAAACAGCACACTCAGACGAGAGCCACTGCAGGTAGAGAAGTACATTTCTGCCAAAAGACTCAGAGAGAACATTTCTAGAAAAACATGGAAAAGTTTGAAAAGTTGAAAATTTGTTACAAAACATATTAACGTTGAGATAAATCTCAGAGGATTTCCCAAAGTCAAAATATTTTATATTTTTGAAACTCAGAAATGTCCAGAAAACTGAAATTTTCTAGAATCATCTATAATAAAAAAAAAACCTTAATTTTTCTGGAAAATTCAAACAATTTTTCAAAATTTGAACATTTGCTAGAAAAAAAATCTGAATTTTTTAGCTCAATCTAAAAATAAAATAATATTTCTGATCTCCAAAAGTCAAACATTTGCACAAAAAAAAAACTGAGATTAATCTCAGGAATTTTCTAGAAAAAAGTTTAAGAAAATGTCCATGTTTTTTTTCTAGAAATCTTTTTTAGATTAGTCTCAAAGTTTCTGAGTTTTTTCGTGCAAGTGTTTGACTTTTTGAGCTCAGACACGTCCTTGTTTTTATGCTCAGAAAATTCCTTGTATTTTCTAGAACATTTCTGAGATTAATAAAAAAAAATCAGATTTTTTTTGGTTTAAATTTACTATTTTCTTCTATATAATGGCCGTAATATGCGGTGTTACACTCAGGGTTCAGTTGGGTGGGAGTGTCTAACCTCCAGCTCTCCTAAAAGCACAGAGAAGAGGAAACATTCCAGTCAGTCTGGGAGCGTCTCACCTGAGAGAGGTCGGCATCCTGCACCAAGCTGCTGCTGCTGCTGCTGCTGCTCCGTCAGATGACTGATGGATCAAACCACCAGAAAAGTCACAGCGGTCTGCTGAGTGACTGATGCCGGCCCCCTGCCTCTGGGTGTGGACCGGCCAGCCGTAGCAAGGCGCTCTAATTGGGAGTCTGGATGGCAGAAGGGATCTTTCAATGAGGCATCCATCATGTGGGTTAGGGAGCCGCTGAGACCAGACGGCTTTGTATTCGGTGGAGGAGGCAGCCAGGATGGACTCAAGTGTTTCTCTTGATTTAAAAAAAAAAAAAAGAAGAAAAATCAGCTTTTTATTTAGTTTACATAAATCTAAGCTTTTGTTTCATTGCTTTTTTAAAATTAAATTAGTATCTGCACTTTAACTTGTTAATTTTGATTACTTATTTACATATATTTCAACTCCTTAAATGATTTAACACAATTAATTGCGACCGGAACTTTTGTATTCGCGCGTTTCCGGTACGCACGTAAATCTGACGCACAGCCGCAAACAACAGTGATGGTTGGCAAAGCAGCTTCTTTCGGCCCACTGGGAATCAATTTTTGCTTTAAAAAACAATCTGGATGCTGGAAAAGATTATTATTGTTTTGTTCTAAAAGGGGTTAGCCTATTAGTGAAGCTAAGCTAAAATAGCACCTCAATGCTAACGCTAATGTCAACATCCACAGTCCACATGTCTAAAGTTCTGAACCGGAATAACATTAAAAACACTAAATATCTATGTTGGTGAGCTTATATGTCTATTTGATCAGTGATTTATTAGCAAAAAACGGGTGTTGAATAGAAAAAGTTGCTTATTTAGTCGATATATAGTTTGATTATTTTAATTAGAAAACCTGCATTTAAATTAAAATTTGAGTCGAGTTCCACCACTATGAAGAATATATAAAATTACCTACATTTCCTTAGATAATGCAATTACAACTCAATACTAGTGTAAATTTTTTTTTTTAAATACAGTGGAACCCTGATATTCATGGGGATTTAGCAAATAGCTAAAATCCAAATACTTGAAACCCCCTCTAATAAAACACATGTAGCCGTCTATTTTATCGGTTCAAATATCAAATATAAGTCTCTCAGTTTCTGCATTTTCTTTAAAATATTTCGGATATGCATTATGACAAAAATGTGCAAATAGGCAGATGTTTTGCAAATAAGTTTGAGTAACTTCCCTCAGAGAAATCTGCTAAAAGTCAGCCGCAAATAACGGGAATCGACTACTTTATGTAAAAAAAACAAAGAACTTGCACAGTTTATTGGAACATAATGCAGTCTACATGTAGCTAAATTCAAGCACTGTTTAGGTTTAAACCCATGTCTTACGCAAAACTGATTATTTAACTTTAGTTAAAGGAATTACACATTAAAGGAATTATTCCTAACCTTTGGTTCTCACACAAGTTAGAGCTTAACTTTGGCAAGAGAACACTGAAAAAACACAATCTTACCAAATAGTTTTGGTCGTGTTCTAGTAAAAATATCTTAACACGCTTGAAATCAGACAAGTAACTTTTCTTCAAGATGGAAGAGCTTTAAGTCAATAATTCTGATTAAAAAGTTCTAGTTTCACTTGCAGATTATTTAACTTAAAACAGGGGAAAAATTGTGCTAAAATGAAATAATCTTGAAGTAGAACTTTTCACCAACATTAAGAAATTAAGTTGGAACAAGCGCCAATATCATTGCAGCAAAAGGTTCATTTAAGTTAGTCTTGTTTTATTTCAAGATATCTGCTGTAGAAATTAGACAAGAAATGCCTGGTGGTGTTTTCCATTTTTGCAGTGCAGAGCCAAACCTACAAGTTTTAATTTTATTGTCTTTTTCTGCACTACAGGAAGTTTATCCAGCTTCGTTTATGTGATGTTATGTTAAGCTTTAAATAAAACATCTTGATTCTATAAGTGATCAGGGAGGAATCAGGGAAATTAAAACGTTCAGGAATCATTTCATGGTTTACTTTCTCACATTAAAAGTACATGAAGTTTTCAGCAGCCAGTTGTCAGGCTGCATTTACCAAAGTGATAATAATCCTGCAGGGTTGCATCTTTTTTTATTTCACTGTAAAAGACGGCAGAGCCCTTGAAGAGAAACTGTCCTCGGAGTAATCGCGTGTTCTGATCCCACTTAGTCATCTGTGCAGCATTAGTGATGAGCATTTCAAAACGCCTGAACCGTGGAACCAACATGACAGCTTGACAGAATCCTGCAAACAGTTAAGGAGAAACGATGGATGCTCTTAACCTCCCGCAGCTCCGACAGGCATCTCAGGCACGACCTTACGCCGAGCTGAACACCGGCGTCGCGTTCGCCTGATGCCCACACCAAGCAGGGCAGGAGCTGCGTTTCCTCAGTACAGTTTAACCTTCAGCTTATTGAGCTTGACATGGTGGAATAAGATTTGGATTTTCAGATTCAATAAATGCAATTCTCTGCAGAGGATATCAGTTTTGAGGTATTTTTTATGTAAAAAAATATTACAGGATGTTGGATATTCACTGATTTAAGCACCTCGGGAGATTTTGTTCGGTTGTAAGCTGAACATAACTAGACGCCTCAAGTCCCAGCTCTGCTAATCCACCTCATTTGCTGCTGCTGCATTCACATTAGCCTTGTTAGCTTCACTTGTAACTTTTATAAAAATATGTTTTTATATATTTGTTAACACTGTCACCATGTCATGATGGTTCGTAATGATACAGATAATCTGTAAAAAGATCAAATTCCTCCACCTTCTCCCAGAGCTACTGCTGCCATCTGAAGAAAAGCACCAAAAATAACCAGAGAAAGGAGGCGGGTCTTAGCGCTGTCAATCAACCTCCTGAATGTGCTGCTAAAGGGGCTAATCGAGAAGAAACACTTACAGTTAAAGAAAAACCGTTTTTCCACCATCATTTGTAGCCATGCTAAGTAGTCTTAGCATTCAGGGAGAAGCTAAACTCCGCCTCCTGGCTCCAGCTGGTTGTCACAACATGGACAGTTTGAACAAATATGTAAAATATATATATATATTTTTTATAAAAGTTACATACTGCAGCTCTAATCAAACGAGTCTGTTGGCCCAGAAAGTCAGGTTTGTTTGAGGAGGTGTGAATGCTAATTGAACCAAGAAAGTGAACTCTGGTCCGCCTACAAACCTCTGCCTGGATTAAAATCAACTCTGGTGTTTGAATGAATACGTGAATGCCAAGCTGACCGCATTACGCTCCAAAAACAGGAAGTGGACTACAGAGCAGGGCATTCTGGGTAAATACAACCAACGCAAACACGAAAGTCTATGCCAACAGGAGAAATGACTCGTTTGAGCTAAACTAATCAGTCTGATCAATTTCAACATTCGGGTTTACGGTGCTGCAGAAGTATTGGAAGAGTTTTCCTATTCATTTTAAATTGAGAAATATAAAGAATAAACATTAGTAACGTTTTTCAGATGCGTTTAAGATATTTATGCTAACTTAATTAGTTTGTTAGAAACTTTTGAATGAATTACGTATTCTTTTGAATTTATCTCAAATATTTTGGAGTATTTCAGTTTTTAATCTGCATTTTCATAGTACAAAATGCTACTCCTGTGCCCTTTTTAGCTTTATAACAAACTCACCAGCCGCCATCACCTCCTAAACCCTCTGGGAGCCAATCACTCCGTCACATTTACCCACAATGCTGACGCCATAAAGATGGAGCAGCAGAACGAAACAAGTCTGAGACATGAGCTGTGAGGCCATCCACTCTGGGCTTTAGATCCGATCCCTGAAACAGGCAGATCTGGAGGGAAATCATGTAATGCGCTCTACCGATCCAGCTTTTCTAATCCCGTTCGGTTGCCAAGAACCATTCCTCGTTGATAACCGCAAACCACTAAAGAGCAGCTTTCTGTAAAGTCCAAAACCTCTCCACTGCCTCCGCTTCCAACAAAGCACACCGAGAAGAAAGTAATGTAGAGGTGGGTGGAGGATCCAAAGATTGTACTCAAGAGTAGAGCTACTTCAACATACTTTTACTCAAATAGAAATAAAGAAGTAGACATGCAAGAAATGACTCAAGAGTAAAGTATTTGGTAAAAAGTCTACTCAAATACTGAGTAACTGATCAAATAACCAAATATGCAAAAAATTACATAACCAGATGTAAAATATAAAATTAAGTGAAAATTTTGGTATTTTAAAGAATCAAAATGACAATTTATATAAAAAAAAAAAAAATTCAGGCAGAAGAAAATGTTTCCAAATCAGTTTTTCAATAAAAAAAAATAAATAAAAATTATGAAGCTTTAATTTTTGGTTAAAATGTTTTTTATTCAGTGGATAGAAAATCCAGAGATTTTATTAAATTAAGAGTAAAAATGCTTCAAAATAAAATTACTCAAGTAAAAACTAAAATGTACAGCACCATAAAAATACTCCTAAAAGTACATTTTCTCAAAAAAGATAAAATAAATGTAACTGGTTACTACTGAACTCTGGATGTTAAATACAGAAAATGCCAACTAGAAATAATTTTTTCTGCCGTCTTTTTGGCGCCCTTGTACGGAGCACCCTATGCAGCAAAATTTTATGATAAAATTACTCAAGTAAAAATTAGACATCCAAGAAATTACTCAAGTAAAAAAGTACTTGGTAAAAGTCTTGAGTTCTGAGTGACTGATCAAATCATTTAATATTTAAAAATTAGATAATTAAAGTGGAAATTTTACTTTAAGGATGGAAATTACAATAATTCATATAAAATATAAAATCAGGCAAAAGAAAAATGTTTCCAAATCAGTTTCTTTCAGGAATTTTTGTTTTTCATTCAATGGGTAGAGAATCCATAAATGTTCATCAAAAATAGAAATACTTAATAAAATGACTGAACAGTAAAAAGTACAAATACTCCTAAAAGAAAAAAAAAAAGTTACTGAGATAAATGTAATTGATTAAGCGTAACTAGTTACTACCCACTCTGGATGTATTGGGTGACCTGAGTAAGCAGTGGCCTATTCCAAGGCCCCGAAAGTCACATCAACTCCCAACACAAGCCAACAGACAGAAACATGGCTTCTACATCTGTGGTTTCACCTCCCCTGCAGCAAGGAAACCATCATGGCAACACGTTGCATGTTTCATCCAGAACAATGTCGCTACAGCTGGTTTCATTACCTGAAGCAGCTTTGTGCGGCGCTACACGAGTGCCAATTGTCTGCTCCGGTGTGATTTACTGTTTATTCAATACAAATGTGTATTTAAGCCCACAGGGAGAAGCGCTTTGTGCTTTAACGATCAATAACGTGCGTCACAACCACTTTAGCAGCTTGACAAGAAAAATTGCTGGTCTAATTATTTCCTTTTTGTTTAACTAATTCAGCCCAGAGGCAGAAAGCCTTTGCCCCAAACGCCTTTAAAAACTTGTGTTCGTCATTTTTGCTGACCTAATCATTAAAAGGGCAACAATATGTTTATTTTAGCAACTTTATTTGTTAAGGTCTGAGTAAAGGTCGGACCACGTCTGTCCAACAGTCTCATTTTAGGTAAAAGGAGGTTTGAAAACTGTAATATCAAATTAGAAAGCTGGATGGAGCAGAAAATCCAGGGATAATGATGGTGGGAGTAACTGACGTACATATTTTTACACTATTGCAGAAAACCAAAACTGGTTTTTAAACCTTTACTTTGGACAGAATTTGTAAGACATCGCCAAAAACAAGCTGGACGAGTATATCTATCAATGACATTTTTGCTCAACAAATTGTCCCAGAAGTTACTACAATAAACGATTATATTGCATAATAATGGAACACATTCTGAAACAATAAACTTAAAATTCTATGAACAATTTCAAAACATTTTCCTTTTAATGTGGCACTTAATGTGAACAATTAAATTAAAAAAACAAAATGCAGAAGAAAAACAAGCAGGCCCAACATCTGGGTCTGAGAAACTCAAACCTGAACCTTCAGAGCCACATAGAGATGGTTATAAAGTCAGCCTTTCATCGCCTGCAGAACATTTCCAGGATTAAAGGATTAACGTTTCAGTAAGATCTAGAGAAACTTATACATGCTTTTATATTTAGTTGCATTGAACACTGCAATTGTCTTCACAGCTTCTGCCTTTAGGGCAAAACAAAAAACCCACTGCAGTTGATCCAAAATACCGAAGTTGTCAAAATGTTGCAGGTTTGACCACAAGAGGACATCAGGAATTCACAGAATGGCATCGACAGAAGACCATTCGTTTAAACAACTGGAGTAAATGTGAAGGAGGTGGGTAGAATCATTTAGATTTAACTAAGTAATATGCCTGTAGTTTCACGACACCAAACTTTGTTTAAAGCACTTCTCTTCCTCAAATACAATTTATATCAACTCTGCCCACTTCTGCAGAGGTTTAAACTAAAAAAGAAAAACCACAGCTGAAAAATTACACTTTCTAGTTTTAGTTTGCCTAGTTCTTCTAAAAACCAGTGAAATAGAGAAGTTTATTCATCTGAAGTGGAAGATTAAGGGTTTTCTGAACGGGAACAGCTCCCTCTGGTGGACAAATTCAGGAACAACAACTCAAGATGCTTGCAAAAACTATTAAATCTGTGTTTATTTCAATATGAATAAATAGTGAGCATTGTGATTATTTACATATCCAAATAAAGTGTAAAATACTTAATTTAAGTGATGATCATTAAAAACAAACAGTGGCTGTACTTTAAGTTGTGCTCTTGTGCAAATCAGCATCTCGTTTCTTTTGTGCAGATTCCTGAAGAAAAAAAAAAGGGAAAAAAATGTTAAAATTGAGATAAAACTTAGACTATTTGCTTCTAACAAATAAGGAAATTAATGAGTTAGACTACATTACTTGAACAAGTGTCCTTTTTAAAAGTAAATGCTTTAAATAGAGTAAAATATACTGTATTGTCCCCAAGGGGAAATTGTTGTCAAGCTACCACAACTATTAATGTGTAGACGTTAATACAAATATAACCACAATATAAAATATATATGCATAAGAATGTTATTGTAAATAATTTGAATATGACTAAATATGAAATGCATAAATAAGAGAATCTGTAAGAGTCTAGAGATGTATCCAATTAAATTTAAATGTATTTTTATCTGCTTTTTTCTCCTATTAGATGAAAAAATTGCAACAGCTCCTTTTTCTTTTATGCCAAATTTACAAACAAGGGTAAATGACTAAAAGAACATGTTTTCAAGTTTTGACAGTCGGCATTTAAAGCAAAGTCTTGACCTAATCAAGAAGTTTTGTTACCAGTTCAGGATTTTACCAATAGGCCATCAATTATCTTCAAATAGATATTGATCAAACTAGGCAGTGGAAAAAAAACTGTGACAACTGCTTGTTTTTAGCCTTTACACCTTTTCCATTAGCGTCAGAGTTTGTTTTAGTTCGTTACAGCTTTCTAAGTCTATAGACCTGATTTTAAGGGTATAGGCTACGGTTTTTGTTTTGAAAAACAGTAAAGTGAAACATCAAATACAAACCTTGTGATTGTGGTTGTGTTTTCTTGTGATTAATAAAGTGTTGTGAGGTGGCTTCCTTCAAGAAGCGGCCATTGTAAGTGTTGAGCGTTGCATCTCTCCATGACCTTTCTTCTAGAAGACAGTGAAGTCAGATGTTAGCTGCTGCTGTTTTTAAAACTGCTTTAAAACACTGAATTAAAACAAACAGCTCCATAAAAGGAGATATTTTTGCTCAACCAGATCTAGAAATCTTCAACTGAAACTAGTTTAAGACTCTTGGAGTGTCCGTGACCAATGACACTCATGAAATAAATGTAGGATTTGTTAGAGTCGCTTGCTTACCAGTTTGCCGTCTGGTCATCAGGTACATCTGGTCCAAGTTACTCCATTTTTCCTCGTGGGAAACTGGTGCGTCGCAGTTCTCGTCAATCTCTCGGATCGTGTTCCCATGCGGACATCGGCGGAGTCTTTCCCAGCCAACCGACTGGTTCTGCAGATTGTCATGCGTGCAGTTGCTCTGTCTCAGCCTTGTGTGGCTTGTCGCAGGACTTTTAGTTGCCATCTGCCTCAGTGCCAGCGGCCTCTTGAAGTCCTGTCCTGTCCGACATGAACTGTTCCCAGAAGAGTCGCACTCTGTGTCATGTCCATAATGGGGAGAACAAAGATCCGGACTGGAATCTTTTCTCATGAGTTGCCTTTTTGTGTGAGATTTGCATGCTTCGCATGTCGGTAAGAGGACATCGTTCCATTGCTGGAAAGGAACCGCTTTCCTTTTCAAGCTTCGGCCTTCACACACCGAACTTGGAGACGTGCTGATCCTACGTTTTGCCGTACATCTGGTACAGAGTCGCTCATTGTTGGACCAGCGAGAGCTCAACATGTTCTCGTTGAAATTTCTGCTCAGGCAACATTCATGGTCAGAAAGACTTTGTCGATCCAGCTTGCCTTTGGGTTTGTACCTCTCTTTTGGTTTCCGAACATTAGGTTGTTCTTTGTAATCCATGTTAAGCTTTCTTCTCCTTTTAGACACATCCAGACTTTGGAGATTCCTTGGTCCATTCTGCTTCTTAGGAGCTAGTGGGATCTTTTTGCAGTAATAGCTATGATTAAAGTCAGAAATCCAGCTGGTGGAGGGAAGGTAAGCAGGCAAAGATTCGAAGGAGGTGTCCTGATGATCCTGGTCATTTGTAGTTTCAAGCTGGTAATGCTCTCTGTCCGATTCCAGAGGGGAATTATCTGGTAGAAGGACACTGGTTGAAAGAGTTTCCTCTGCTGTGTTTGTTAGCTCAGGTAGTGGAGAAGCATCTGTAGCAGGGTAGATATTTGCTTCAGACATCTCTAGTTCAACCTCTGCTAGTGCAGGCATCTCTGTTTCAGTGATTTCCTCAGTAGGAATCTCCTGTGTCAACATTACCAACTCCTCAGTTGGAGCAGTCAGTGTTTTATTGGAAGCATTTGTGAAGGCGTTTTGTACAGGGGAAGTCATGAACGATTCCTCTGCTGACCACACCGTGGACTCAATCTTCCTCAGTTCATCCAAATATGTTGGATCAAATGGCACCTGAACAACTTTGAGGTGAAAGCTTTTTGAGGTCACACTCAAGTCTTCATCAGCTGAAGTCTCTTCAGATTCAGTTACACTCACAGGATCCATTTGGTTCATGGGATCCTCTAGAGGAAGGCTCTTCTCCCCAGTGTTTGGCTTCCCAACCAACAGGATGTCTGGACAAACATTGAGGTCCTGCTCAGACTGGTCTACTTGAAGACCAAGACCCTCATCCTGCGGGACACCACTCTGGGGAGGAGAACTACACTGAACCAGATCCTGGGGAAAGCTGTGGGACATTTCTGAAGCCTCTTGAGCGTGGAGCAGGTGGAGTCCCACTGGTGTGGTGCAACATTCAATCCTCACCTCCTCAGTCTGAATCACAAAGGAGCTGTTTGATGGCATCCCCACTGTGGAAGAGGGCACCTTCTCTTGGAGTTCTGAAGGGTATTCCTCTGTTTGTAAGGTGAAAGCCGGTGGCTGGACCTGATCAGTAGTGGCAGTAGTGGTGTTGTCGGTGGAGTCGCCACTGGACCTTGGGGTGCTGGTCCTATGAACTGAGAGAAGTGGCTCAGTCTGAACCTCAGAGCTGGTCATTACTTTCGACGCAGAGTTGTGTTGGTAGCGAAACCTGCGGGCATGATAGGCCATGGTGTGGTAGTACTGAGGGTTCAGCATGCGTCTGTAGTCCATCAGATGGAGGTGGGTGTGGGGAACGACAAAGCCAGGCGGCTCCATGTAGGGGTTCGGCTGATAGTGGGGCATCATTGGTAGGCCAAGCCCTTAACAAAACAGAGATATTTAACTTTGGTAAAAAGGAAAATAGATCATCCTGCTAGTGAAGTTTGTAGAAAATAATGACAGATTATAATACATGTGGCACTCTGGGCATCTAAACACATGGCCAAGGGTGGGGAGGGAAGACTAGAAAGCTAAAGCACCAACAGTAGTACAACTGTATATTTGAAATTAAGCAATGGTGCAAAACCTAAGTTTTACAGCTTTATATGAGATTTTTTTATTCACATTTTCAAACACAAAGTCTTTCATTTGACATCTCTAAAGATGGAAAAGAAAACTTTTGCAGAGATTAAGAAACAATTTCCAAGTAACACCAGTACCTGCCCAGCACCTCAAAGCAGACACCAGTATTTCCTGACCTGCACTACATGTTTTGGCCACCAGAGGGCAGTAACGTAGTGACAAACATGGAAAATTTCCACAGAAGATGAGAAAATCTTGCAATACTGGACTAATGTTTACATTTTGAGCTAGTTTTATCCCATCTCAAAATGTCAATTCATTTATGCATCGTCATTGAAATTTGATATGTTTCTTTTTACCTACATTTCCTTGTTTTCTATTAAGGTAAATGGAATAATTGGTTAAAAAAAAAAAAAAGTGAAAATGTGGTGGAAATTTTGGTATTTTAAGGACAAAAATGACAATTCACATTTGGAACAAAAATAAAATCAGAGAAAAGCATTTTTTCCCCAAATCAGTTTATTTAAACAAACAAAAAAACTTATGAAACTTTAATAAAAACACCTGCAGGCGTTTAACTCCAGAAACTCACCGTTTCTGGTGAGGTTTTGGTTAAAACACGTTTGTTTTTCATTGAGTTGGTAGAAAAATCTGTAAATGTTGCTCAAGTAAGAGAAGAAATACTTCATAATAAAATTACTCAAGTAAAAATAAGTACAGCATAGTAAAGACACTCCTAAAAGTACTTTCTCAAAAAAGTTATTCAAGAAAATATAACTGAGTAAATGTAACTAATTACTACACAACTCTGGATGTTGAATACAGAAAATCCCGACTATAATTTATTTTTTCTGCCATCTCTCTGGCGCCCCCTTTACCGGAGCGCCCCTACGTGTCTCTTATAGTACAAACCCACTTTTTGTGACAGAAATGTTAATAATCCATTATCCCAAAGAGTCAGAGAGTCTCACCTAAGCCAGGGTAGCCGTAGTACGGGTTGTAGGGCATAGGCATGGCTACCGGCCACTGCAGACTCTGCATCGGCAGGTACGGCTGCGAAGGCTGGATGTAGAAGAACGGCTTATGGGGCTGCTCCTCCGGACGAGGCGGACCAGCAGCGGCCCGCTCAGGTCCCAGCTTCGGGTTCAGGTTTGAACCTCTAGGGCCCAGCCCGAAGGAATGCTGCAAGTTAGGCGTGGCTGCTTCCATATCTGAACAAAGAGAGACACGTATTACTTAGGAGTTAAGATTATTTCCTGGGGATAAAGTTGAACTTACATGCGAAGGAGAAGAAAACATCCACAGAGAAACAGGATGAGCTTTCTTTTATGCTTTCAAGTGGAAACCAAACACAAGTTGCTCCAGGTGATGTTGGTCCAATTAGACCTTAATGAGCTGCTGTGTGCACCAATCACAGAGGCTTATTCCGAACAGGTGGGTGTGGTACAATTCACTCACATGGTGCCGGAAAACACAGCTGTGATCCAAACTAAGAATCCGATTGGCACTAATGGCACATAAAGGCTTAAAGAGTCAAATCCTCTTGATTTTTAAACATTTCTGATAGAATCTGTTTCTCTTTGGACAATCAGAGGTGGGTGCATTACACAAAAATTGTACACAAATAAAAGTGGCACTACTTCAACATATTCAGGTAAAAGTAAAAAGTAGCATAACTCCAAGAAATTACTCAAGTGATGAAATTATCAATTATTTAATATTTTAAAATTACATAATCAAACGGACTAAAATATAAAGTTAAGTGGAAATTTTGGTATTTTGAGGAGCAAAATGAAAATATATGTAAGTAGCAGAAATAAATAAAATGAGGCAAAGCAAAATTTGTTCCAAATCAGTTTCTCTCAATAAAAAAAATTATGAAACTTTCACAAAAACTGCAGGTGTGTGTCTGTGTCTGGTGAGTTTTTGGCTAAAACATGATTGTCATTCAGTCGGAAGAAAATCCAGAAATTTTACTCAAGATTAGCGATACAGCATGGCAAGAATACTCCTAAAGGTAAATAAAAGTTCCTCAAGTAAATGTACTTGAGCAAATGTAACTAGTTACTACCCAACTCTGCATATAATTACCAAACAAAACCAGTTTGTAATGTTATATGGAGTTTTTCTGTTTATTCATAAACTTTGGAGAATAAAACAACTTGTTCTAAAACTCAACTGCAGATCAGGAACATTTTTCTAAGGACTTGAATTATTTTTTAACAATCAACATATTCAATTCTTTAATTTTCTGTGAAAACTCTTGGTTACTCTTCCAGATGATAATCCTGCTAATGATGCTCTACTTCTTCTTCTGTGGTATGATGAGTAACTTGACAAATCAATCAAAATGGGATCTGTATCATTATGACAAACTTTCTCTGCATCCGTTAGCTCAAAGATTCAGATTTAGACAGGGGAGGATGTTCAAACTGTTGGTTAGTAATGCAACTTTCAAAACTTAGATATTTTCTCTAGAAGATCTAAAATCAGACATTTAACCACAAATATACTCAGCATCTCAAAAGTTGGAAGATGTAAATAAATTGTGTTCTATACTTAGAATATGTTGGCAAGTATCCAGTTAAATATTTTTTTAAGTACTTCAGAAAGTGAAACTCATACATCATATAGATTCATTAGAAATATAGTATTTCCTGTACTTTTGATGACGACTTACAGATAATGAAAACCTCAATTCAGGATTTCTCTGAAGCATAAAATATGGTAGTGCTGACTTAAGAGGCCCTGAAGCTGGATGTTCACAGGCATAGTCATAGAAAGTTGATTGGAAGGTAAAAGTATGCTAGGAAATTGTGCAACAACAGAGAATCACTTCAAAGAGTAGACTAAGGCATTAAGAATATTGAGAGCCACTGCGCTACAGGAGAACCAGAACTGGACCATTTCTCTATGGTCCAAAGTTTTCAGATAATAGTAAAGTTTGTATTTTATTTGGAAGTGAAGGTCTCAGAGTCTGGTGGAAGAGTGAAGAAATACAGAATCCACATTGCTTGAAGTCCAGAGTGTAGTCTCCAATTATTGTCTCCATGTCATCTGCTGGTTCTGGTCCACTGGGTTTTCTGAAGTCCAATCAATGCAACCATCTACCAGGACATTTAGAGTGTTTCTGTGTTACTTCTGCCCACAAGTTTTATGGGAATGCCGATTCATTTTTCAGGAGAACTTGGTACCAATCCACAGAGCCAAAGGTACCAAAAGCTGGTCCAGTGACCACCGTGGTACTGTGGGTGATTCACCAGCATACTGGTCTGACCAGAACCAGAGAATCAATGGAGTATTGTCAAGAAGAAGAGGACACCAGGACCAATAAGTTTACCGGAAGGCAGCTATCAAAGTCCAGGTTGCAGTGGTGCCCAAAGTCAGTCCTGGAGGCCCGGCATCCTGCATGTTTTAGTTCTTTCCCTGATGGCAGTAACAACCTTCTCAGCATGTCATTGTTCTTCTTAGGCCTCTAATGAGCCATCATTTGATCCAGGTGCGTTAAACTAGGGAGAGAGAACTAAAATGCAGGATGCCGGTCCTCGAGAACCGACTTCAGACACCCCTAGAACCACAGGTTGATAACCTCCATGCTGTAAAAATTGTTTTCAGGAGCAGAACTTCAAATTGTCAAAACTGTCTTAGTTTGAACAAATATTTTTTATTTATAGGTTTGCGGAGATTAGTTTTTCAGTTGGACCTCATCGCTAGCATAGCTGCTATGCTAGCATACAATTGCTCAAATTATACTTAAAAATAGCCTGTTTATTAGAAGTTTTCCTTACTGCATCCATTGGGCAACTGATTACTTGGATGCAGTTTTTGGCGTTATAACTGCAAAATTCAAGCTACCCATGCGGAGAAACAAATCCATTTCAGGCCGTTAATATTTCTACTCCTTTAGGATTTTACATTAAACAGAACAAGCCATGGTGACTGGTTTAGAACAAAAGCCCCACAACAAGCTTAAATATTTATATTTTATTGGACTGACCCCAAACAGTGGCATCTTCAAAAACCTTTTAGCCCATTTGTGAGATCAAGTTATCTTTGGTGAAAGGCAGCATCACTGCAGATTTTTTTGTTCTTTTATACAACTATGCTTCTTGTGCAGTGCATTACACCTGGTGCTCCATTATCCCTCAACCATTACACCTTTAGGGGGGACCTGTAAAAAAAGTGGTAAACATGTAAATAGGTGTCAAAACTATTGTTCATTTGGAATGATTGGCACCTACAGTTCAATGCGTTTTGTTCAAAACCGAGTCAAGGAAAACGTCAACATCTTGGTTCTCCTCTCACTGTGGAGCCTGAAAAACAAATTAACATTTTATATTCAAATAATGACCAAAAAATAAACCCCTGCTCAAATAAAAATACCTCTTTCCCAACTTAATGGAAGCACCTCTTCTTCACCTTCATGATCATCATCTCTAGGCCTGTGGTACATCACTTTCCACTGAGGGCTCATTTCTTCATAGTTGGGTTAAGAGATAATTCAACAGAGGATTAAGAAGGTTCTTATTACTGCTAAAAAAAAAAACAATCTGACTAAAATACAAAGTAGACCAGCACATCCCATCAAACTGGGCAAATCAGTCCCTCAGGGATGTGTGCTCAGTCCCATGCACTATCAAATTCAACATATACCTCAAGTTTTCTAATGAAACCAGCATGATGGACATCAACATGAAAATGGAAATTAAATTAATGGTCAGTCAGACAAAGAGTGTTTAGTTGGGAAAAAAAATAAATAAAAGAAATTAACTTGAGTGTGCCAAATGTTACCTTGTCGTTGCAGAGGGGAAGCATGTCTTCTACGGGGAATCGCTTCTCCAGCCAGCCGTCGGCCTTGGCCTGCTGTGGTCACATCCACTCTGCAGAGTCCATCTGTGAACAGATTTATGGGTCACATCCGTTTCTCGTGAATGTTAAAAAAGATATATACCAATTCTCGACTTACCCTGACATGTTCTACACTGCAACTCCCTGCTGTCCAATTCCTCGGTTTCTGCTTCAGCAACCTCCTGCTGACAGGCCTCATGACTCTCCACCCGTTTCATGGTGTCTGGCAGCTCTTTGTACTGGCCTTTCTTATACCAAGGTTTAGCTGAATGTCTTTGGACAGTTTGAGTCTTCCTTGGTGCAGAATGCTTCCTGACAACCACTCTAATTGGCTGCTCGCACCCTCTCCCATATGCACCCTCCTCTTCAGAGTCTGCAGCTTCATCATGATACACTTTGGAGCTATGGATTTTGCTCCTGGCTGTTCCCTTTTCCAAGTTTTTCCCACAACAAGCACACACAACCCTCTTTGACTTTGGCAACCATGCGTCCTCTTCATCGTCTGCAGCTGGAGCAGATCCTCCAATGACAGCCGAAAGTCTCCTCCCAGCGTTCATGTGCTTTGGGAAGAGATCCGTGTCATCCAGATCTGTAGAGAACATTTCATCTCTGGAAGACAGTTCATCCAAAGATGGACTAAGGACACTCATGCGCTCGTGTGTAGACTGCATGGAGAGGTAGTTGTAATAGTAAGGCGCAGCTGGGGATGAGAGGGATGCAGCTCCAGGAGTAAAAACATCATCAAACGGTAGCTTGATGATCTGGTAGTCTTCATCAGGTTTTGTTTGATTGCAGGAAGTCATTGAATCTTCTACCTTTGAGACTTTAGCCTCTGTAAAGACCAGCGGACTGGAGGAAATTGAAGATTTGTGGTCCTTCTCAGCGTCACAAATTGGAACACTGGAGTCAGTCACCAAGATATTTGATTGAATATCTGGGACCTCCGTCTCATGTGAGACACAGTGTTCATCTGGTGCCAACTGATGGAGACATTCTTCATGAACTGAAGAGCTGTCAATAGGCAGCTCCTCCTCTAGTCTTCCTGTCCAGCCTCCCTCCGGACTCAAATGGTCCAAAATAACTTGACTGGACTCGCAATCATAAACCCCTGCAGTGGAATCACTTGAAGTCACACCTGGAGACTCCAAAGAGCCATGATTTGGCTCTGATGGCAGTGGGTGACCTTGCTTTTCAGCTTTTTCTTCTACAGGAGAAAAGATACCTGAAGATTGAGAACCAACGCCAGAGTCCAGCTCTCGGTCGGTGCTCTGAAGCTCTGTGGCTCGGATTTTATCCAAGCACTCAATTAGCTTGTTTATGGCATCGCTAGGGTCGGTTTGAGCCCCCGAACAAGCGGTCTCACGACGCCCCGGAGGTTGTGGATGGTACTGTTGACGAGGTGCATCTCCCCAAGCTGGTGCTTGGAATCTAGGTTCAAACATCCGCCTGTAATCTACAGGATATAACGGGGCATGTGGTAAAACAAAGCCAGGGTACGGCATATAGGGGTAAGGATGCAGGCTGGGGCGGCCAAGGTTAAAACCTATAAACAGATTTTGAGAAAAATGCTCTGATTTCCTAGTTGAACGCATGATCTACATGTGTGAATGGCTGAATACCTGCAGGCAGTCCGAAGTGGCTGTATGGGTTGGTAAGTTGCCAGGGAGGGTAGAGATAATACGGCTGAGAAGGTGGCTGGACGAAGAAGAAAGGCCTGGGATGGGAACTTCTTTGAGCTCCACTGCCAAAAGGGGGAGGCTGTTTGCTTGGATCTAAAGACGGATTCAAATAGTTTTAAACCACACATTGGTTGAACTTCATTTTAAAGTTGAAAATAAAAACGACTTACCTTCCATTTTCATTCACGATCTCGCTGACTGTCGGAAATAAAACACACAGGGATGAAAATAAATAAACATCCCCAAGTTTCAGAAAAATAAATAAGTTACTTTAACAATTTCTGATTGAACAGAAGTAGAAAAGTGTCGCTCTAAGAAGCCCAAACGACATTTCTACTGAGTAAAAAGCCGAACTGCTGCAGGCAATTAGTTAGATAGCAAACAGCTTGCGACCCGTCGGGAATGTTGCCTTCAGGGTCAACCGGGAGCCTTATGTTAAAATAATAACAATATTTATAATGTTAAATTGTTGCTTAAATATATAATAGAAACAATAAATGTAAATTCATTAATGTATTTACTTGGTTTGTTTAACTTTGGAAGGCTATTCAAGATATTTTAATGTACCTTCTCCTGAAAACAAACCCGTTAAGGCTATTTTTTCTTAAAATTTTCCACCAACTTATAAAAATTATGTTACTTTTTAATTGTCAATAAAAAGTAATTTTTTTTGTGTTTACTTGATCTACCTTAAGTTTGATGAGATTTTAATGCTTTGTTTTTTGAATAAATTTTAACAGAGGCAAATAGATTTCCAATATTTATCTACTTAAATTATTTTCTATGCGTATAATTATGAGGCGTTGTGCATTTTTGTACCCTTGTTATTTGTTTTTAAAATTCAAATTATTTGTTGTAGAAGAAGTCCAGCTTAAAAAAACCAAACTGTCTTTGTCACGAAGAGCTTTTGACTGTCTTTCACTACTGCGGTATCACAATCTGTCCAGCAGAGGGCGCAGTGTTTGCATTCTACCGTTATTTTATCGTTTGTCCAGCAGAGGGCGTCATTTCTCCTTACAAAAGGGCAGGTCACTGGGTTTGAGTGCAGTATCCTCAGTTGGCCTCTGCTCTGTAGAGGCGCCTTTGATGCGCTAAGAGGTTTGTCCGCTGCTCGGCGCCGACTCATAACAGTCTTTATCGTCTCAGTTCGGCCTCAAGGGTCCAGTTTACTCTTCATACCGACGGAAAAACATCAGGACGGTTCAGTGAGTGGAGCTCGCCGACGATTAAAGTAAGGATTGTAGTATTTTTTTTCCTTGTCGGAGGTGTTTTACGGAAGAGGCGATGTGTAGCTCTAGCCGTTATTAGCTTAGCTGATGCTGTCTGGTTTCCCTTCATGTTTTTTGACACCAGAATCTTCTGTCACAACACCAGAGCTGGGATGGTCATATCTGATTCCTTCCTCGCCAACAACCAGACAGTGTGCTCGTTAAACTGGGCCGGAACTGTGCAGAGTGGGGAAAGCTAAAGCTACCATGCTAACGCTAACATGCTGTGAATCAGGCTAGAGCTGCTGGTTCAAGTTCTGATCGTTTTATTTTCCTCTCGGATAACCAGAAACTTCGCTATAAAGCGTGGGTCAATCTGATCGTATCTTTTTGTTTGATCCAGGCCAGAACGAAGCCACTCAAACGGGTCGTTCCTATAGCGATAACCTGCTAACGCAGCTAATTAGCTTTGGGCTAACAGAACATGTTAACGGTTCAGATTCGCAAAATGTCAGCCTCTAGATCAAAATAAACCGGCTAGTTAGCTGGGAGTGATGCTGACCTTGGCAGCTGCATCGTTTCGAACAATTTTAATGGAGATTATAAAATGAAACCTGGATTTTGCTTAAGA
Source organism: Girardinus metallicus (assembly GCA_903067095.1). Taxonomy (NCBI): domain Eukaryota; kingdom Metazoa; phylum Chordata; class Actinopteri; order Cyprinodontiformes; family Poeciliidae; genus Girardinus; species Girardinus metallicus. The sequence goes on from CAEGAE010057456.1 coordinate 36,714, forward strand.
ATGGTATTAAAGCATGATGTTATGTTTTAAATAAACTTGGATAGGATTGCTTAAAAACCTTAAATAATATTACACACCAAGTTGTGTAATATTAAAGCCAGATTCTTGAAAACACTCTTTGTAATCTGTGAGAACAATATTCTCTGTGTTTCCATGTTAGAGGTGAGGATGAAAACCGGAATAGTTAGAAATTTAATCATATTTGGGCAGAATTGATTTGTATTAAATATGAAATGTTTATGCTGCTTTTGGCATCATTTCGTGTTTCATTCGTTTATGAACTGCAATTTTCAAACTGAACCCCGACAATAGTTTTTAAAACCGCAAAAAAGTAAATAATATAAACCATTGAAAACTCCTGGATTTGCACTGATCAGGCTTTTTCTGGCCAATACCAATTTTACAGTTTACTGGGATTTATGACCTTATTTTCTTTATTAGGTCATAGTACTAATTTTATGAGAACTCTAACAGAAAAAAATGATTATCCAAGACTTTTTCTCATAATTTTAAGACATTCTTTCTGGTAAAATTGTTTTTATTTAGCTAATATTGTGACTATATTCTTATAATTAAACAAATAATTTTATAGCCTGGCTCTAATATTTCATTGTACAACTCACAGAAGGGATGATTGACCTCCTTATGCACTTTGAATTGCCTTTGCTGAAAATGTGCTATATTAATAAAATTACATTACCTTTTATTTCAGTGTACAAGTGAAAGACAAGTTGTATATTTTTGCTTGCATGCCTCCTTTTTATTCATTTAATAAATAAATCAAATGCAAGTGTGAAGATTAGGTGAAAATAAACAAAACAAAATGTGCAAAGGAAGAAAAGAGTCCAGTGTAGTCCAAGACAGAGGAGCTGGTTTTAAGTCAGTAAGTCCTTAAAATTTTACTTGTTTCATTGCCAGATTATAGTCAGTCATTTTTCCCATGTCATGTTATAAATTAAATATTAATGAAACCAATGGAACAAGCAATTTTTCATCAATTTTAAGGAATTATTGACTTGCAATGAGCTTCTATTTCTTGCTGAAAAGTTACTTTGTCTTATTTTAAATGTAGTGGGATATTTGCACTAGAAAATAGACCAAGCATACTTGGTAAGATTTTGTGTTTTTGCAGTGTATTAATTTTAATAATAAAAATTCCTGATCAAAATAAAAAAAAACACTGTTGTTTTTCAGCGGCCCTTGATGTGACGGCACCGCGGCGGAGTCGCGCTCTCTACCTCCGATCGTCCTCCGTGCCTCGCCACATGACGTCCGATGACTGCTAGCCCTCGGAGGGGAAACCCCGTCCTCACCCTTCATCCCCCACTTCCTGTGGACTCCTGAGACCGCCCCACCTCCCACCCCCGCCACCGTCTGTGGAGGTGTGGAGGACCAGAGAACAAACTCCCCCTTTTTCAAATTTCTCCTGGTTGGTTTGAGTCCGGTTCTGCCGGCCGCGCGAGTTTTCAAAGCTGGGGCGCGATTCCTGGGATGCAACCATGTCGGGTCTGAGTGAGCGCAGGCCGGTCAACACGGACTACGCCGTCTCGCTGCTGGAGCAGCTCAAGTTCTTCTACGAGCAGAAGCTTCTGACGGATGTGGTACTGCTGGTGGAGGACGCGGAGTTCCCGTGTCACAAGATGGTCTTGGCCACGTGTAGCTCCTATTTCAGGTGAGCAGGCCGCTTTGTTTAACCGTTACTAGGGTTTCCTCCAGAGTATTATCAGCCTGGCGGGCCACCAGGCTTTACTTGCCCCTGCCAGGCTAAGCATTTTGAAACTGGGCCTCTGTCTCTGTCTTTTTTTTTTTTTTCCCTGTTGTTTTCTTTATTTATTTTGAATATTTAAAATATCTTCCAGTTCCATTGTTAAATATTCTTTGTAATTTAAAGTTTATTGATCTTTCAGAATATGTTTTTGTATTATTATTATTATTCCATTACCATAATATTACTTGAAAATGGTGTAAAAAGAACGATATTTATCATTTATCGCAATAACTTCTGGGACAGTTTATCGTCCAGAGAAGTTTGTTTCTGTGACAGGCCTACAGAAACGGTAGTGTTGGTTTTACCCACTTTTTTATTTCTGTATTTTCTTTATTGTTGATGTTTTATTTACAAAATTTTATGTGAACTTGACATTTTTAACAGAAAAACACAGTGAGGGAACTGATGCCCTACCACAGCGCTTAGCCAGATTTCTGAGGGAAATCAAAATATTTTTGTGGCAATTTTCCACTTTGAAAATCAATCTGAAGAAGCTTATTTATAAATTTTACACGAAACATAAAGATATAAGCTCATTTTAGGGGCTACAACTATTCAAATTTGGAAAAATGAAAAACAAAATAAAAAGCTGAATAAATCAAAATCACAACAAGAAACAGTTTCTCAAAACAACAGAGATAATTGAGCATTATCATGCAGACTAGATAGAATAGTACAGGAATGTCACAATATGGCAACCATGCAGCTGTGCAAAACGCCTGGGTGGACATGGCTCCGCCTTCGAGCCGCAGCTCCTCCTCTAAGCTGCACTTTCCAAGCTGACAAGTTTCCACCTCACACAGCAGCCCTCCCCTTCTCAGCTCCTTCAGACTAGCCAGCTGCAATTAGCAAACACCTGGTAGAACTGCTGACCTCATTATACCATTGAAATGCTGGTAAAAGTGTCGTTAAAGGGTTAATGATGGAGCCATGTTGTGATGACTTGGTGAAGGCAGAGTTTTAGAAGGAGCAGGAGTTTTTAAAGAGACAGGGGCCCAATTTCAAGGCGCTAAATCAGCTGAACAACTGAAGGTCACACAGTTACTTTGTGCCTGGAAAACACAAAATACTATCACTTTAATGGAAAGACCGCAGTTTCTAAATTGTGTGTTTCTTTTGTTTTGTTTTCAACTTTATATGAATATCAACAAAGTTTTTTTTTTTTGTAAAGAAAACGCAGCTACTGTCGACTTGAGCTCCTGGGCCGAACAAAATCATGCAGAGGTCCACCAGTGAGACCCCGGGTCGCACTGTGGCTGCAGAACTAGAGTTCCAGCTCTTCTTCTCCAACCAGTTCCTGGTAGATTCAGGGAAAAAAAATGAAGTAATTGCTACCAGACGTTTTCCTCTTTCATGCGCTCAGCGTTGCATAATGAGATGCAGCAGCAGTCTGTACGTTTTGGCTGAAAATCTGCTGCATCATCCCCCCTCCCACACGCGTTGCCTGTCTGGTGCGAACAGAGTGTTTCCCCCTCGGGGTGCGGAGGTGTCGCTGCGTTTCCGCCGAACTCCTCCTGCTTCCTCTCCATCCTCCACGCCTGGCTTCAGGGGGAGCAGCCGGACCGCAGAGCGGAGGCGGAGGGAGGGAGGGAGTCTGGTCGCGTAGCTCTTGTTAAGAGATGGAGGGGGTAAAAGGGGTAATTCTGCAGGGTTGCGTAATACAGCCTGGCAGGTTTAGCCCCTGCTGAGGCCAACACACCCAAAAAAAAAAAACCTCCTCTGTATTGTTCAAAAAGCACATTTCTTCTTCTTTTTTTACATTTTGGTAACAAAAAGCGATGAAATCCCTGATGATTTGAGTTGTGTGTTGATGTTTTTCTGGATTATTATTATTTAATCTGTCGGTAAAGGTGAACCTTAAATGTTCTGTTTGGAGGCAGAAACTGGTGAAATGTTTTCCAGATGAGTCGGTTCTCTGAATCAAATGAACAATCATGCAGCAGCTGGTTGACATCATACTTCCCACCAGAAAGCGGATGGGTTTATCCCAACAGCAGTTCTATCTGCTCTTCATCCTGAGGAGGAGGAGCAGCAGGAGGAGCCTTTTGATTGGCTGCTGGGGTTTCAACATGGCGGCCTTCTGGTCAGGAAGTCTGGAGAATTATTTCTGATTCAGAATTTATAGCCGGATTCACTTTCAAAATGGAGGATATGCATCCATCTGCCTGTTCATCCATTCATTCATCATTTTATCCAACTGCCCATCCATCCGTTGAAGTTCAACCATCCGTCCATTTGTCATCCAGTCTGTTCGTCCTTCCATCTGAATGTCCAACTCTCCCTCAGTCTGTCCATTCTTTTGTCCTTTAAGCTCTCGCATCGTCAGCTGTCTCTATGGCGACCAATCCGTCCCTCATTCTGCGTTTTAATCCGGCTTCTGACGGAGGATTCTTTCGATAAAGGCAACTTGTGAAATCAACAAAAAATAAAAATGAAGCTACCTTGTTAATTTATAGGTTGCAGACATGCTAAAGTTGCCAGATTACATCACGGCTGAGGTAAAAATAGCTGATCAGGAATAGATTTTCCTCTCTGACCTGATCACATGTGCTTTGGTTAATGTATCAGGAATCCCCTAAAGTCAGAAAATGCTTCTGTTTTCCATGAGAAATGGTGAAGGAGATGGTGAATCCTGACATTCCTTTATAATTCAAATGATTATCTCAGTGGTTTTCAAAATGTCAGAACTGCATCTTTCACGTCAGAGTTGCTTCAAAAACATCCCGGTGGTTGGGAAAGGTGCCGTTTTTCTTTAAACCGTCCAGGCTCAGTAGTTTCCTGGTTGTTAGGGTTACGCAACTCGCCGTGTGGACGCTGGTGTAGAATAACACGGGCAGCACGGCGGTGTTTGGACTCCAGCAGCGGCCACTTCCAGGTACCCAGGCTCCGACTGGGAGCGCTGGCGAGCTTCCAGCCGTCATTAAGAGGCTCTGTGTGTTTTTAAAAGAACAACGCTGGGTTGTGAAACAGCCAACATGACCCGGTTTGGAGACCCAAACAGAAACATCTGTTCTGACTTGGTCCGGTCTCAGTTTCTTGCACTTTATTGTGACTTAATTTGACATGCATGAGAAAAATGACCAAGAGAGGGCAGTAAAGATTAGAAAAATCTTGAGGTAAAATTTGATGCAACGTGGCTGATTCTAGTGCCTCTATTATTGAAATTCCTAGAGGTAAATTATCTGCCTTGAAGCTTTGTTAAATTGTGCTGTACTATTTAGTGCACTGGGTTCCAGACAGATAATTATTTGTTTTGCGCAACACTCTCAATTCCACCAATGAGTCTTGACGAATGCTAGGTGCTGTTAGCACAACTTGGGGTGACTAAACGTATCGTTTCATCAAAAGAGATGGATCCTCAAACACCTGTCTACCCATGTCTTATGTTTTTTTCTTTTGTTCCTTTGGACAGGCTGTATTATTTCCCTGGACATGTCTGGGTTTTCTGTGATTTTGTACATTTTAGTAAAACGAATCACTTTTTTTTTACTTGTGTCCTAAAAATCTGTATTGCAAATGAGAATGTTTTTCAAGAGAAGCATTTGTGTGCCTTGCACACTGAGTGCCTAAAAAAAAAAAAAAAAAAGAAGAAGGAAATGGTTCTTATTGTCATTTTATCACAATATTTTGTGATGCTATTATAATAATGAGTCCATGTTGCCCACCACTGCTCACTGCTGGTGTTTCCACTGCAGAGCGATGTTCATGAGCGGCCTCAGTGAGAGCAAGCAGACCCACGTCCACCTGAGGAACGTGGACCCCGCCACGCTGAAGATCATCATCGCCTACGCCTACACGGGCCACCTGGCCATCAGCGACAGCACGGTGGAGCCGCTCTACGAGACCGCCTGCTTCCTACAGGTACGTCTCGCAGTCCCTCGCTTAAGTATCTTGGCATTTTGTTGAGGTACAAACACAAACTTGAACCCTCCATAATTTGGCTCTCATGTAACAAAATGATCAACGAGGGACTGATTACTCAACCTTGAGGAATCCTAAAGGGAATATTTCATAAACGTTACCAATCAAGAGAATGGTGTAGTCAAAATCCAGAATGTTCATCAATGTTCTCCATTAAGTCTTATGGCGCTTGAGGAAGATGAATTAAGAAGACACTGTCCAGATTTGTAGCTATAAAAAGTCTTGTGTTGTTTTACCTTTACCTGGTTTGTAGACTGAACGATATGGCTGAAAAACTTACCACGTTATCAGTGTTTCATATATTGATGATTTTTGTTTTTTGTATTAAATAACTTGCACTGCAAAAAACTGTATCTTATCAATATTAATGCAAAAGTACTAGTTCCATTAGCAAAATATTTCACTTGAACAAGACATTTTTCCCATGTTTTGAGTGAAATAATCTGTCTGCGGTACTAGTACGTTCTCATCAATATTAAGGAATTACTGACTTAAAACGAGCTCCTGTTTCTTGCTGAAAGATTGTCTGTAAGTTAGTTTTATCTTATTTCAAGTGTACTAAGATATTTACACAAGAAACTAAACCAACAGTACTCGGCAAGATTTTGTGTCTTTGCAGTGGGTGTGTGATGTAACCTTATTGGACAGATTTGTGATGCGTTTGTCTCATTCAGGTGGAAGACGTTTTGCTGCAGTGCAGAGACTACCTGGTGAAGAAGATCAACGCTGAGAACTGCGTCCGCATGCTGAGCATCGGCGACCTCTTCAGCTGCAGCGAGCTAAAGCAGAGCGCCAAGCGCATGGTGGAGCACAAGTTCCCCAGAGTTTACCGACAGGAGGCCTTCCTGCAGCTCTCCCATGAGCTGCTCATCGACATCCTGAGCAGCGACAACCTCAACGTGGAGAAAGAGGAGACGGTGCGCGAGGCGGCCATGTTGTGGTTGGAGTTCAACATGGAGGCACGCTCGCAGCACCTGTCCTCTGTGCTGAGCCAGATCCGCATCGACGCGCTGTCGGAGGTGACCCAGCGCGCCTGGTTCCAGGGTCTGCCGCCCAACGATAAGTCGGTGGTGGTGCAGGGCCTCTACAAGTCCATGCCCAAGTTCTTCAAGCCTCGCCTGGGCATGACCAAGGAGGAGATGCTGATCTTCATGGAGGCCATGTCGGAGACGCAAGGCGAGACCTACGTCACGTCGACGTCGGCGCCTACGACGATAGTGTGTTACAGCCCGCAGGCGGAGAAGGTGTACAAGCTGTGTAACCCGCCGGGAGACCTGCAGAAGGTCGGGACCCTTGTTACCCCCGACAACGACGTCTACATCGCCGGCGGTCAGATCCCCCTCAAAAACTCAATAGCCAACCATGGCAGGAGCGGGAAGCTGCAGGCCGTGTTCCGCTCGGTCGACAGCTTCTTCTGGTTCGATGCGCAGCAGAACGCCTGGGTGCCGAAGACCCCCATGCTGTGCGCCCGCATCAAGCCGTCACTGGTCTACTGCGACGGCTACATCTATGCAATCGGTGGTGACAACGTGGGCGGGGAGCTGAACAAACGCACGGTGGAGCGCTACGACTGCGAGAAGGACGAGTGGACTATGATGAGCCCGCTGCCCTTCGCCTGGAACTGGAGCACCTCGGTGGTGGCACACGACTGCATCTACGTGATGACGCACGACCTGATGTACTGCTACTTCCCCCGCGCCGACGCCTGGGTGGAGATGGCCATGCGGAAAACCAGCCGCTGCTTCGCCTCTGCCGCCGCCTTCGGCGACCTCATCTTTTACATCGGCGGCCTCCACGTGGTCAGCAACTCCGGCATCCGCATGCCGACCAGCACCATCGACGGCTCCTCGGTCACCGTGGAGATCTACGACGTCAACAAGAATGAGTGGCGCCTGGCCGCCAACATCCCGGCCAAGCGCTACTCGGACCCGTGCGTGCGCGCCGTGGTGCTGCTCAACTCGCTCTGTATCTTCATGAGGGAGACCCACATGAACGAGCGCGCCAAGTACGCCATCTACCAGTACGACGCGGAGCTGGACCGCTGGTTCCTGCGGCAGCCTGTGTCCGAACGCGTCCTCTGGGATCTGGGGAAGGATTTCCGCTGCGCCGTAGGGAAACTTTACCCTTCCTGCTTGGAGGAGTCTCCGTGGAAACCGCCGACGTACCTCTTCTCCCCTGATGGCGGTGAGGAGTTCGAGGTGGATGGAGAGCTGGTGACCCTCCCCCACGTATAACTTCTACCTCCCCCCCCTCCATGACATAGTGGAGGAACATTGAGGAAGGGGGGGGGGGCGCTGTAGCGTTAGCGTGAAAAGTGCGGAGGGTCCGCCGGACTCGATTCCCCTCGAATATAAACCCATTCTCCTTTTGGTTCTGTTTTATTTTGTCGGTGGTGACATCTGTTAGATATTATGTCGGTCATACTGTTTCTACAATGTGATAATCTCAAACTAATTTTGTGATGATGATGATGCACTTAACTGGTAAACCTTCTGGTTAACGGAAACTGTACCAAAACCTCTCCTCTCTGCTAAAGAAATACTCCACAGAAAATCAAAGATCACTGCAACTGGATGTTGAATTTGAAGATATTTCAGCGCCTCCTTGTTGGAAGACTTGAGTTTTGATAAATATTTATGCAGCTTTAATAAAATAAAGTTCGGAAAACGATAAAAGTGGAGCAGCTGGGCTCAAAGGGAATAAACTGGGTGGTTTTTCAGCTCTGGGCCGGATCGTGTCCTTATGTTGCCTTCTCATTTGTTTAATTTTTTCCCCCTAAGAACTGGAACACATACAGGAGGAAAATGTGCTGCAAGGTTTTCTATAAACATGGTTTATGATCCATCCTTAAAGGAAGGAATTAACAGATATTCCCCATTTATGCATCAAACCTCCAGCTTTCATTTCATGCTCGCAAGGAAACAATTTCACATGTCTACCTTTTCATTTCAGTTATTCCCTTTTTTTGTAATTCATTTTTTTTAAACATTAAATAAAGAAAGATAGAAACTTTATTCATTTCCAGAAGGAAGCCAAATTTATTGAATTGCAAAAAAACTGCTTTAAAGCAATATTGGATAGACTTTCACTGCCTTCCATGTCCACATTTGATGGTTATTTTGTATAATAAAAGTAGCTGGGCTAATTAAAGTTGATGTCTTCAACGCAGTTTTCACCAACAGGGCTGCAGTTTCAGTTTTTCTAACCTCCGACGGCGCTAAACACGTAAAATCTAAAATATCCCAGCAAAATACAGTTTGAAATGTGACGAAAAGTCACCAGAATACTCAAATCCGATGTAAAATTTAATTTAGTTTATGTCTTGCAGACTGCATTTCGTTTTGTTTCACTTTGGTGACGTCAATCTGAACCGTTTGGCTAATGTTGGCTTTAGCTGACCAGTAAACCGTCGTGTACGGTCCTTGTCCGTTGCTGGGTCATTTGACAACCGGTCAAAGCAAAAGTGGAGCAAACTACGATTTAAAAAAAAAAAAAAAAATGCTTTCAACCGTCAGCTTTCCGCATAGCGGCGAACTGAACCGAAGTCGAAACAAAACTGCTGTATTTGGCTCCTGGAAAAACGTTGACGGAACAACCAATCATATGAATCTGTTCGTCATCCGTCGCTATTTTGTCCATTAATACTTCCGTTTTCAATCATTTCATACCCACGATCTTAAACCATTGCATATTAGCTTATATATAATGTTTTCTTTATACATGTATATTAATTATATTCATAAACATGCTCAAATCTCAAAATTTCATTTATTCGTAGATTAATTTTTTTACGTATTTTGTATTATGAATAAACCCTGATTAAACCATATTGACTAAGCAACCAGCATATATGCCTGAATTAGCCAAAATAAGCTAATTGCCATTGGTAGTATTGGTTACTGGAGTCATAAAACCACATTTTCCTACAGTGGACTAACATTAAAGTTGTAAAATAACAAACTCATGGATAGTCATTATAAATCATCCCCTTTTTTTTTTTTTTGGCCGGAAACAGCACAGAATAGCAAAAATTAGTCAAGAAAATGTATTTAGAAAAACTCACTTTTTTTGGAAGCGTCCCACAATGTTTGAACTTTGATTTTTAGCGGAGTATTCCTTTAAAAAAAAAAATAAAAAATGGGATCATGCATTTCCTCAAAAGGCCTCGCAGACGGAGCGGGTCGTTTCCGGAGAACCGAGCGGAAAAACCGAGCGGCAGGCGGAAGAAGTTTGATTAAAGACGGTGTGGCTGCAGGTCCAGCCACTCGTAGCCCCGCCTCCGCCGCTTGAGGCTCCGCCCCCTCCACCCAACTGACCCCGCCCCCCCTCATTACGTCACGTCTGCTGCACACAGGTCTTCCACACAACCAGCAGTTCACACCTCAGTCTGTCTCTGTTTCTTTCTCTGCAACAAACAAAACTCCACTCGCAGTAAAAAAAAAAAAAAACAAACAGGTTCTGGGCTCATGCATTTTTTTTATTTTTTATTTCTAAGCTGCTGAATTATATAAATATATAAAAACTATATTTTTCATATGTTTAAAACGGCTGTTTTAGTGTGGAAGGGATGGGTGGGCGTAACCAGGTCTATTTTGTATCAGTGTCTTTCTTTTTTTATTATTATTATTTAATACCCAACATTACTGTAGTGTGATTGTCTGTAGATCATCTTCTTATCGGATTACATTTTTTCTGGACGAGTACTGAGAAATCTTGCTGCTGATTGGCTGAGAGAGGAGAGAGCTCGATAAAATGGTGGGTGGGGGGTCTTCCTTCTAAAACATCTTTAAAACATGAGCACAGGTGCTTCATGACAAACCTTACTAGCATGTTTGGCTGCATCATTTTTCCTTTGGCACTGTATTTTGGATGAACGTTAATTTATTAAAAAATATACCAAAAACGTTCTGCAAATGGCCTCTGGTGTTTGGTTTGTTTGTACTTCACTTTTTAACACTTTTAACCATTTTATACCCACATATTTAAACTCTTATACCTTACATATAAGGTATTTTCATAAATTATAGTGATAAAAATGCTAAAATTTTAATTTATAGATTAATTTAATCTACAAATAAATTAATTTTAAGTAATTTTTACAATAATTTAAAAAATTATTAAAAAAAAAATATTTTCAAAAATTATTTAAAAATAATTTTTTAAAATTATTTTCATCTATTAGCATAGCATAGCTGCCAGGAGGATTACGTAGCGCCGTCATTTGCTGACAGCTGACATAAACTGCTTGTGTGTGAAAACAAAATTAAACGAAATCAGTTCAAAAGGCTAAAAAATAGATTTATAAACACAAAAACATTCAATCTAGAATTTCAGTATGTTTTAGTTTTATAAACTCACTGTACAGTTTCCATTAATTACCAATTTTGATAGTTTTCTCAATTTTAGTTTTCATTATTTTGTTGGTTTTAGTTAACTACATCAACCGTGTTATTGACTAATATTTTAAGACCAAGAGGCCAGGAAAATAGAAATGCAACTTTTATTTATTTTTAATACAGCAAAATGGTTCATCACTCCCTTCTCTTCCAGAAAAATATTTCAGCTTACAATACATTCATTTGGTTTAAATACAAAATGAAAAGATATCAGATTATAAAAAGAAAAACAGCACAAATAATCAAAGACATTTAAAATCAAACAACTATGTGGAGAAACGACGTACTGGTGGATCATGCTCACTGGACGACAGCTTACAGCATGGATCGAAACGATCCTGAACGCACCTCAAAACGTACAGTTACAAGGTAAAGATCCACAGAGAAAATGGCTGCTTTGTGCAAATAAACACAGTGGTCCACTTGTTCCAGTGTTACAATGCCACAACATGGATACATTTCTTTTTGATATAACACGCTACACATCAATAAATAAGTCTTCAGGCTATTTTAGGTCTTAGTAAATATAGTTCTCCAAATATGTATTCATTTAAAAGTAGAAAAGGGTCTGGGAAATGTTACCAACAGCCTTCAAACATAAACTTCCTTCATAATCAGAGGATGTTTTTACACCAAATGCAAATCATTTTTGTTCTCAATGATTTCTGCAGCAGCACTGCGGTTGTTTCAGCATCAGTGTTCACTTTAAATAAAAGTCCATTTAACTCATTAACGCAGAAACATTTATAAAAATAATCCCTTTAGTTCACTGGCGATGCCAAGAAACACTCAAAAAAGGCAAAATGCTGAAAGAAAGAGGTAAAGGTTTAATTTTAGCAGGGTTTTAAACTATTGTTTTGGTTTTATTGTGAGTGGTAATATTGTTTAAATTATTGACCTGCTGACTGGTTAAACTTTGTAAACTGCTAACTATTTTAGTTTCAAAAAAATATATAAATGCAACTTTAAATACAAGAGTCTGGAAAAATATATAAAGGAATTGCAGGTAAAAAAAAAAATATAAAAATCTACAAAATAATAATTAGCAAATTTATCATAGGGCTTCCCTAAAACATAAGTAGTAGCCATTTTCAACCGCTTCCTTATTAGTAGTGCTGATAACAGTGTAGTGCGTATAAAGTCAACCAAAAGCCGAACAAATCGTCATCAACAGACTTTGTGTTATATAATAAAGTCAAATAAAAAAATCCTCTGGTTGTCCTTATAGTTTTCTAATATTAAATTCTGAGTGATTTTGTTAAATAAAAATAAATAAAAAAAAACATAAATTTTTTTGAAGTTTGGTTTCTACTTATTCTATCAAAACTGTTAGCTTTGCTGTCAGTTTTTACTACTTGGAAACAAATGTGTAGCTAATATTTTTATGAATGAAACAAATACACTTGTAAATGTATTTGATGCAAAGTTTTTTTCATAATTGATTTCAAAGTTTAAAAAAAACAAAGAGCTGAAATTTGGTAGCAATTTACTTATCACTTAGCATTCACTTAACAAGTTAGCTCACATAGATTTTGAGCAAATAAGATCCTTTTTAGAAATTTATATTGAGAATCTACTACATTAAAAAATGATATATATATATATATATATTTTTTTTTTTTTTTTCTTGTATGGTTTCTGACAACTAATGTGTGACTGGTCAAAAATCTGAAGACGCTGTTATTGAACTGACAAACCACAGATCTGTAAAAACCTGAGGACTTCACAGTAGGTCTGCATTTGAGTTTTTATGAATTATGAAATATATTCTGGCCAGAAAGAACTTTGTTCTGAGTGCAAAATGACATTTTCTTTTAAAATTACTACCAATTTAAGACTAAAAGCAGTTTATGGAGTTTTCTAGATCAAAATGTAGACCTCAAAGCTTAAAACATAAATTAAGCTAGTCCAAAACTAGCCTTATTTTTAACGCGTCGTGTTGTTTCCGCTGCAGTTGAACGGCGTCTCAGTCGCAGTTCAACTCTTTCCCAACAGCCTGAAAGTCCCACCGTCATCGCCCTCTACATCTGATGAGTTTGTTGCTGCTGAATGTGAGATGTAGTTGGTTTTAGTGTATGGTGTCAATAATTACAGGTCATAAAATGTTAAATATGTGCATTTCTCTGTATAATTAGATCAATGGTTCTGAATTGTAGACAGTTTGTTATTTTTAATACTTGTCTTACTAATGATTTTATGCTATTCAAATTGGTACAGAAAATATTTGACTTAATAATCAGTCAGAGCAGTTTAACCGTTTTTTACGAACAAAATGCAGATTTTCATTAAAATAGATTTTTCATGTGAATCTAATAAAGTGGAGTGGATTTCATTACAATTCTTTGTTAAAATATATTTTTTTAATAAATTAAATAAATTTCCCTCTTAATATAAGCATTCTGTCCCTGTTACAGCCGTAGATCCAAAATGAGTTTATTTGATGAAAATAATGAAACAAAATGTTTCAGTTAATCAGCAAATGAAGCATTTTGCTGTAAAACAGCAACTTGAGCAGAAAGTTTTGAATTCGTCTTCCTGCTCATGGATCTGAAGCCGCCATTATTCACATGGGTGAAACATTTGTTTCAGAATCAATTTTCATCTCCTTTCTATCATCTTTTTATTAATTTCCACATGCTTCATACATTTATAATTTTATAAAGATGGATATTTAGTTTAATTGAAATTTTCTCAGATGCTATTTTTATTGTTCTGTTTTATCGTTATGTGAAAAAGATTCAATTCTTTTTTGAAATAATTTTTTGAAGTTTTGGGAGTTTGACATTATCAAGCACACTCCGTCCTGATTGCAGACCTTTGGATCTCTGAAATAACTCACCGTTCAGCTGTATTTGCACAGAAATGTACCGGTGTTCTTTTAGTTTTTGGAAACTGACAGATCTGCCTTTCTTAGAAGCAGATTCTGTGAATCTTTTCTACCTCAATGCCTCTTATTTTGTTTTCTTTGATGTACTTTGTGTTCGTCTGGCAGCTGAATTTCATACATGTACCAGTGGAAACATATGTTTGTTTTTTTTTGTTTTTTTTCTGTAAATTAAAGCCCCACAAACTGTTGCACATGTGCTTTGACTGGGTTCTGAGTAACCCAAGATCAAAACCATAAATTAATTCATGTAAACATTTTTTTTCTTTGAGGTGGACTTTCTGCACAAAAAAAATGCAACATCAGTTTAAGAAATGTTTCCCTCAAAAAAATCTCATTACTAACAAAAAATGTTCAGCTTATTACTTACTTAGAGCACACAGAATATTAAGTTACAAGCTCTTATTTGAAAAGAAAGTGAATCATCACTTTAAAGAACTAGATGGAATATGAACGAAAAAAATCTCCTTGGCATATTAAGGAATTTTAAACAGTTTTCTTAATTAGCTATATTTGCACATCATTTGACTGACTTCCCAGAAATGTCTTCTACTAACAAACCGTTTAGAACAGACAGTGAATCCCACTGTGGGGAGAGCAACTGGTCAGTTGTAAACGTTTGGGATGGAAGTTTAAAATGTAAGATGTAAGAGAGAACACGGCAGACTAAAACTATTGTTCTGTTTTTATTTAGCATTTTATAATGGTTTGCACAATACTCAAAGCTGCAAGTCTCTTCTTCTGTTCACTGAAATTCAACAACTAAAATCAAGCTCAATGGGAGAAACGCCAGACGGAAGACTGAAGGGAGATGAGAATCAAGCAGGGTTGCGTAGGAAGGCGGTGGCCAGGCTAGCTGCACCCTACCGTTATTTATTTTCCATTTGCTGTACATTTGATGACATCACTTCCCCGCTGTGGGTTATTTAAGTTGTATATCCTCTCTTTATTAACCTCCCTTTCCTCCATCACTTCTCTCATTCTTTATCTCTGTCCCACACTTCTAATACATCCACACAAACATATTTTCTCCTGCTTGGTGATAAAATCCCTCTCGCCTTATGCAAACCACCGCTGTATGCTAATGCTCCTCAAAAAGCAGCCCGGCTTTACTACAGTCAGGAGTGTAGCTGCATACCAAGAGAAATCTGCTTTGACAGCAATGTCCTGTGAAGATACCTGGTGACTGGGTGAGAATGTAATAACACAAAAAGGTTATTTGCCCTGTGAGACTCCTTGCAGAAATATTACTGGGTCCCCTTCTCTGTGTCAGCGCTTTCTGTCTCATTAGGACCGAGCCTGGCTGCATGCAAGTAACTGTTTGTCCATTTCAGAAAAAAATACTACCAAAGCTGAATTACAGATAGGAGGACACTAATTTGTGATATTGTTATGGGTAACTTTTAACTTCATGCAGTTCCCAAAGTTCCCATATTTTTATTTTATTTTATTTTTTTTTTTTGTGATAGACCAACAAGTAGTTCATTATGGTAAAAAAATGTCCTAACTTTTCATAAACAGAAATGTGCTGAGTACTCTATACATTTGTATTTAGTACAGCACAACCAAATGCCTTCAAACGTCACATAACAATTAAACTCTGTCCACCTGTGTGTAAATTAATGTGGGGGTGTTTTCACAGTGGGTAGGCTCGGTTTGATTGAGAACCAGAGTTGTAACGATTTCAGCTGCTGCATTTTCTTTCACACTGCATTGTGTCAAACAATCTTCCCCGACCTCGCCTTTGATGCCGCTGCACCAAGAACAACACAAAAAAAAAAATCACAAAACCTCTGAAGAAGACACTGAGGATAACTTCCTTCTTCACAAAATGCAAACAAAAATGGAGCACTGTCAGATTTTAGAGGTTGGAGGATTTTTGAACTTCGGTAAAAAACCACGAGCCATTTCTTCTGATAGAGCTAGACTCCTGTTTGTTTTGGTTGTAGTTACCCAGAATGCACTGTGTTGTAGTCCACTACAGTCTGCTTTCCCTTTCAAACAGCACCAGAGTTCAGTTCAACTAAACCGAGACCTACAATTCTACGAGGACCAGATTTCAGCTGCATATTCACACTTCCTGAAATGAACTGGACTTTCTTTGCAAACAAGCTAGAGTTTGATTAAAGTGGACTAAACAGGGCTGGTGTGAATGAGCCCTAAGTAAACTGAACTGTTCTGTGAAGAAATCGGGGAATTATTAGCGAATATAAATGAACAGACGGACCAACAAAAAGTCTGTCTTGAAACCGTCCTTCTGATTTTTTACATTTACATCGACAACTAAAAGGTTTAACAAAATGTATCAAAAAATTTAAATAAAATGTTTTGCTTATATAAAACTATGTATGAATTTAACCTGAATGTTCAAAATGTAACAAATGTAACATCACTCAGCCTGCAGTTTTCAGTGCAGGAAAAAATTTTGTACATCAGTAGGGAGAGTTAAGAAGAAGAGTGCAGGCAGTTATGACCAGCATTAAATTGGACCCGTAGCTCTCAAAAGCCAAGTTCCCCCAAAGGCCAGCGTGACATTTACAAGAGAAAAATGCCCGCCTGAGAGCAACTGTCTAATTATACCGGACACACAAATATGAGTAATTTTAAGAAGAAAAATAGAAAAAATGCAGGTGGTTCTTTTACAAGATGCATTCTGCAAGTGGAAGAGGCAGTTATGTCCAGAAGAAGCACAAAGTTAGATGGAAGCTTGTGAGCATTATCTGCTCATCTTAAAGTTTCATTTTTAATCAAAATGTCTGTTAGTTGGGTTAATAACATGATTAATAAGTGTGTTTTGACAGAGAACCAGCCAATAGAGGGACAAGACCTCTTGCTTTTTTCTTAGATTAATACTGATCCGATATTAATATCTCTATTGGTCCCAATATTGAAAGAAAATGTAGATTGGGCACCACTGACAGTTTCAGATGAATATAGGCAGATCTATTCAGTCTAATTCTATGCTTTGTGCTCTAAATAATCATATTTAGAATTACTTAACTCAATTAATTTTGCGATTACTCAATTGTTCTTTCAGGACCATCTGAAAGAAGATTGGTTTATTTTACATGCTTCACCAACACAGTGAGCCTATTGTTTTTGTCAGTTTCTTTTTTCTCCATTTTACAGTGGCTGTCATAATTTCACTGACTGAGCAAATTAAAGTGAGGTTGTTTTTACATGACCGAGCCTGTTGGTGTTCAGTGTACTGTTGTGGCCAAAAGAATTTGTAATTCAATACATTTATGTCTGTGTTTAAAAACAGAAACGCGTCACGTTAATTCAGTGCTGTTCTTCTGTATCGGATCGGCATTTGGCTGATACTTTGTCTCAGCTATCTGTACCGGAAGTGAAAGTGTATTGGTGCATTCCTACTCTTCTTCAGGTATCTGGAATAATTTACGGACAATGTTCTCCAGATGTCCACAATGCTGCCGGTAACACAGTGAATCTCGATCATTTTCATTTAGAACAGAGCAGCAGATGAGTTTTACTCACTGAAGCCGTTGAGGTCTGGGCTGGAAGTGGAGAACGGGTCGTCTTTGTGCAAGGTGCTCACTTTAGTGGTGCTCTTATCAGCCGTGGTGACCGGGCCCATCTCCCTCTGCTGGGTGGAGCTGCTTGCAGTTTCCTTCTGCTTTTTGGCCAACTTCCTATGAGCAAAACAAACACGGAAAAAAGTCTAAACAAAGACATGAATACAAGTTTGTGAATTGCGGTAAGTTATATTTATATTTATACACAGAGAGATAAGATTTGATGAGGGGTGAAATGAAGTGAATTGAGCACAGAATGAATCCTTAAGGATGAAAGTTATGCATACTGCAAAGGATCCGTCGACTTAAGACGGCCATCTTTAAATTCAACAGTTTGACACACCAGGGTGTAAACAGTTGGCATCATTTAACTGTCATTTTGGAAATAAATTGAGGAGCAAAGTGTCGTTATAACAAGAGTTTCCAAATAAACGAGAAAATCTCTTTATAATCTCTTTGTAAAAATGAGAGTTTCTTGTTATAAGGAGATATAATATCATGTTCCTCTGACTGATTACGACTCGTTAAAGGGAATAAAGGGACTCACTATGACCCTCCTTCTCACTCTGTTTCTTCTACATGACGTTTAAAAATCTCAAGAAGTATTACTGTTTTACTGTTCCGACCTTTCTTATTTAGAAGAGAATATATTTTAATGAGGTATAAATCTTATTTTAACAGGTTTTACACCTGGTTATAACGAGAAAGTTTCAGTGTTTAAATGAGATACCGCTCCTGAATTTACGTCGACGCTCTGGCAGTTGAACGCTTACGTGAAACATCTAGTCCTCACCAGATTTTCACATCACAGAGATTTATACACTTTTCTTTTTTTTTCCTGACAAAAATAAAGTTTAATTTCAGAAGCTGTGACTTTATGTTCCTTTTGTGACCTCATCACTTTGTTGTGGAGGAATTTGGGCCTTCTTAACAGTCCTTCAGTTTATTGAGATTTGCAGATATTCATTTTTGCGCCACTCTCTGAAGGAGAGTCCAAATCCCTCCAGTTCCTTTCACATTGCACGTGGAAATTTTCTTACTTTCAGTAATAAACACAGCCTTGACTTCTGCTTCTGGTCATCTTCGATTTGAATTCACCAAACATTTCCATGACTATTTAGAATTATTTTCCCACCACATTTCTTCCTCAAAGGCAATGATTCACCGTCTTTCCTCCAGTTTTATAAATATGTTGGGCAGTTTTAGTAGCTAATGATTTAAACCCCATTATGTAGACTAACATCATTTCCGCAACCACGAGTTTATAAGTTGTTGCTGGTTGAAAGATAATCACTCATGCAGTGATTATGCAATAGGAGGCCAGTACATTTTGCTTACATAAATCCTGGTTGCTACCTTTTATTCTGTTTGGCCAGGCAGGGTGGATACCTGCACAGTAACTGTTTCCAAACAAATAATCGCACTGTAATAATTAGCCGTGAAAGCAGTGATTATTTTGCTTTTCTTTAAAGTAATTAGCACAAAAATGAAAAGACGATATGATTCACTGCGACAGACTGGTGACCTGTCCAGGTGACCCCGCCTCTCACCCGGAACGAGGCTGGACCCAGCACCCCTCCTGACCCCACTAAGGGACAAGGGTGTGATGAAAATGGATGGATGGATGGATATGATTCACTTTTGAGAGGTGAATATTGTAACACTGTTGCTCTTCCAAAGTTTAGACATTTTTAAGTAAATATGTTCCAGTTTCCCTAAACACATGATCAGGCATACTTAGATAGAAAACCAAGTCTGAAATTGCCAAATGATAGAATTATTATGAGAATGAAACTTTTTAGGTAAAAACACTTTGACTGGTCATTATGATAAGAAAGACATTCATATTTAGAACATTTATACATCTAAATCTAGCTGTACTAGTTAGATACTGCTTTTCCCTCAATGCTTGCATGTCCCATGTGTTAGCCGTTTACAGAGTCTCATGATCCTTCAGGTTGAGAAACCATGAAGGAAATCGTGCAGTAGACATCAAAGTTGAACCCTGAAACTAAACTCACAACAAAATTCATCTCGTCTTGCGTGAAATGTCTTGAAAAGTCAGAAATACTTTGAGTCTAACAATGCTGGAAGTGATAATTAGTACACTTCATCTTAAAAGAACTTTGCTTCTTCAGAAAGCTTTGAGCCAGCCGTGCAAATGAACTGCCTGTTCTGTTTTGTTCTGCAGTTTGACTCATCTCTTGGACTCAGATCTTCTTCACATTTCCAAACTTACGACGCCATGAGAAAGCAGCATGGCTTCTCATATGCTTCAGGGTCTGTTAAAACAACCAGCAGCATCTTTGTAGTCACGAATAAAATATCTTCATGGATTCTTTGCAAGCATTTTGTTTGACAGGGAATTACATTAACAGAGTACATTTTCTAATTAGATGTTGAAGTGCTGGAGACGGTAATAAAAGTTTTAACGTCTCTCCTTGCCGCACAAGTCTTGTGCTGAGAAAACGTTCACAAATTTTGCATCTAAAACTACGAGACTATGAAATTCAACAAGAGCTATCAGTGAAATACATTCGGCAGGTTTTCTTTTGTAATTTTTGCTTTAATGAAATTAACTTATGTTCAATGCAATGTAAAATCTTTGACTCATAACAGAACTTCAGTGCTATTATGATGTAATTAGCTGGTTTCCTTGCCATCAGGGAGGCTGTGGAAAAAATAACAAAAACTGATCTCAGTGAGTTTATTGAGTATTGCTTCTGTTCTGACCTGCCAAATCAACTGCTTGAACTACTTTTAACCCAAATCCCCCTTCATATTGCACATCCACTTCTTACAAAGGGCAAACTTTTTGAAATCTAATCATAAACATGGAGATTGAAACACAGTTTGGCCTTTGGGTTAATTTGAAATGTAAAACCAATGAATAGGAAGCCAATAACATTATATTTCTTCATCTTTTCACATTTCAAAAAAATCATTTACTCAATAGTACCGCAGTGAAGTGCGACCTAACAGAAGCTCTCTATAAGTTTAATTTCAAGGCAGTGACATTATTAGATTCTTTTAGTCTTGTTGAATAGCTCTTCAGAAGGTCTTTCAAAGTTTTTGTTTGTAGCTCGCGTGCTGTTTTACTCAATACTCAAGTATTAAATGACGACTTCAACAGTGGAAAATTTTGGTAAAAAATACAAGCACAGCACAAAAGAAGTTTCAACCCTGGAAAACTGGAAGCAATTAAATATCTATGAGTTGATATGATAGAGATGAACGCTCAGACTCTCAGCTTCCCTGTCCCATTTTTCACTAAGTCATCATTCAGAAGAACTGGGCATGTGGAACTTTACGACTCCATCAGTCTCTGTTTGTATTGAGAAAAAGTTTACAAGTCTGTGACTGGACCTGGAAGTGTGGACTGAATTATTGAACATTAGAATGTCATGTATTGTAATAATTACAAGTGGAACTTTAATGTGTTCATTTCAAATATTTAATTACACGGATTTTGTATTGCATTTAATCACTTACATAGAAAGATTCTGGGTGGAACTGGTGCATTCATGTGTTCCTGGTACTCCTGTAAATCTGACGCGCAAGCAGCATCCACAAAACCGTTTCTCTTGGCTAACTGGGGGTTAATTTATGCTTCAAAAAATGATCTGATGGGATGCTGGTCGTTTTGTTCAAGTTGTTCTAAAAAGAGTTACTCTATCAGCAAACATATTCAAGCCTAAAGTAGCAACTCAATGCTAAGCATGTGGCAGCAGCACAGATGGCACCAATGCTAATGTCAGAGTCCACAGTCCACATTTTTTTTAAAAGTATGTTTTCAAATTCACATTAAAGAAACATTTGAAAGCATTTTGCACAAATCTGATGGTTGAAAACCCTAACTGACAGATTTAAACAATAAATATGTCTATTTATTCACTAATTTAACAGCACAATCAGTTTTTTACTTGAAAATGTTGCTAATTTTGTCTCCATACGTCTCAATTAAAATGCGAATATTTACAGACAATGCAATTATTGGAATTAAAATCTTAATCGAGTCTCAAGACTTGTAATATATAAAAACATAATTTGCTGCATAATTTCTTTTTACATTTGGTGAAAGCAGAATGAGAAAAAATATCTCCTTGAAGTGACATCCAAACATTTCATTTCTGACCTTTATTTTGCTGCCAATAAACTTTCAGTCACTTTCATAATGCTAAGAATTAGTTAAACCCATTTTCAGCACCAGAGCACTGTTTTCACACAGGAATTGCTTTTTTTAAAAGATCAGGATTTATTGAAACATTTTAAGCTTAAAATTTAGGAATCAATAAAAACAAAAAAATAATCTGTCCTCTGTCCACTAAAAATCCTAGCTGCTCAGAACAAATCCAACAAATAGCTAAACCTTCTTTTTATCAGCACATCAACACATTTTCTTGACTTTAAGGGCTAGAAAGAATCACAAATGGCAAACAGTGGACGGTGTGTTTGTGCATAAGCATTGATTCTTGGACTAGTGTGTGTTTCTAGAGGCAAATATTTGAGCTCCTCAGAGTTGGACATTCAGTCTTTTCGCCTCTGAGTGTTGCACGTGTCGGTTGTGTCGGGCTGCTAGTCCACGCTGGGCAGTGAGTTGGCGTGTTCCTCTGTGACTTATCACGATGCCGCCTCGTTGCATGTGTTTCTGATGGAATGAGCCGTCTCTGCAAAGCCAGTTCAAAAAGGCCAATGCAAGACAAATGTATTTTGCACTGCATGGCATGATTGAGACATAAGAACTTACTTTTCAAGAGCAACTAAGCTAAGGTCCACATCCACTCTACAAGTTATTCAGTGAATATTAGATACTTAATAGTTAAAAACAAAATTCTCTCTGTGCTTTTGTTTGTGTTTTCTTTCTGGCCTCCCTTAGAGATTGAGTGGGTGAATGAAAGATTACAGTGGCTGTATTTTGAACCAGAATGGATGTGCATTGTCAAAGATCCTTCAGTAATTTCAATAACATGTACCGATCAACAGTATTCTGAGTTTCCTGGGCTATTCTAGCTTTTCGAGTACAGTGGACCCCAGCATGCTCACAGGTCAGTATCCACACATTTAACTATTCGCGGATTTTTCTGTTCTCTGCGTAAATTCAAATCATTTGCCAAACATTCACATATCCACTGTATTTGGAAAACAGCAATTTAATTTCTTTGGCGCTGATTGGCTGTACCCCTAAAACCGGAGATAAGGAAGACTAGCTGTTTGCTACGACTGCGGGTATTAATGCATATTAAATGGTAAACAGCCTGTATCTCCATAGCACTTTATCTACTTTGTATGGAATCTAAAGTACTTTACACAACATCCATTTATTTACCCAGTCATGCACACATTCAAACACTGACAGTTTTAAGCTACTTTGACAGAAGCTAAGCTGCAAAACAACCACCCACCGTCGCCTCACTATTAAAGTTTATTTGGTGTGTGAACTATTGAATTAAGCAGTCATAAGTGATTTTAGAGGGGGTCTCAAATATTTTTGTATTCCTGCACAGACCCAGTTTTTAAACATAGCTGATGCAATCTGCGTAGGGCTCAACAATGGGAAAACAATCCTTTGTGCTTTTTTATTATTAATCTGTTTTCCCATTCATAAACAAGGTTTTAAGAGTCTTGTCTTGCAGGAACAACCAACTATGTCCAACTAACAACTGTCTGACCCAAAAGGTCGGCTTTAGAGGAAAGAAAAGTGTTGAAATGACCAGGAACAATTCAGAGAGCCATTAAGGCAAAAGACTTTAAAACTCTCCACTGTGAAGTAACTTTAACATCAAGCCAGGTTACTGTACAAGTTGTCAAGAATAGAGGTGGTAGCATTATGCTACCCCTAGCATCACCCCTGACATGCTAGGGGTAGTGGTGCATCTTGCAGGGGTAGAATGCAGGGATCTCACCCCTGCATTTTGTCAGGGGTAGTGGTGCATTTTGAAAAATGGGTAGAATAATAGAGGACAATCTCCAAACTAGAAACATTGCTAATGCCAACAACAGTGTGGTTTTAGTAGGAGGCTCTACTAATGCTTTTCAAAGATGTACGCTTATGTAATTGCGCATTTGTTCCCCGCCATTTTCACATGCGAGTGTAAACATTTAGTTCGGGGGCGAAGCCAGCAGCACCTTGTCTGGATTTAAAGTGACAAGACGCCTGAAAACTGCTCAGTCTGAAAGGACCAGAATAAAATCTCATCTTCTAAGAATTATTTTGTGCAGAAACTGTAATGAACATGTTTTGTATCGCCCATGGATCTACCTAACCTGTCAAGGAAGCATCATAGATCACCTTTAAAATACAAATATTCAAGCTGTTTGTTGTTCAATCATTTCACCCAATAAAGAATTGTCTAAACTGCCATTTAGCAGCATTTTATTTCTGATCATTATTCCCACTTTCATCAGATAAAGAGGTCTAAATGTAAAATCTTCTTTCTGGGGAAACTCCAAACATTTAGTCGACAAATTTTCTCCAACTTTTGCCCAAAACATCATAAACTGATCTGGTTGTTTATATCAGCTCATTGCTAATGTCTTTAGTTTTGCTGAACAAACAAACTTTTGCCACATCATGAGCTGCAGAATCATCCATTCTGAACAGAGCAGGCATGGTGGGTGTGTGTATTCTTGTTTACTTGCAGATGTTTACATGGTGTGTGTGCGTGTGTGTGTCTGAACAGTGAGATTGCTCGCACACTGATGCTTTTCTCTGTATTATGAGAGAATATAATAATCTGTGCTTGCAGTGCACTTTTTCCATCGCTGATCTTTTTGGTTTTATGAGGTGCTTGTTCTGCTTAAATGATTGTGAATGCTGGCGTCCATGTGTGTGCGTGTGCGTGTGCATGCAAGCACAACATTGTTGATCCCTCCGAAGGTCAGGGAGCAATAAACGAGAGGTCAGCTTTGGAAGAAACATCTCCTTTATCCCTATCAGTCCTTTGACCAACGGTATACTGGCAATAATGTCTGTGGAGGACCAAAGCGATTATTCATTAAATGTATGACTGTGCAAAAGTCTTAAACCGCCTTCATTTTCTTTGAATTTTCCTTCAAAACACTCAGCCATTCTTATGAGCTGTTGCATATTTTTGGGGGGCATTTGGTTCTTTTTCACTTCCTATCTCCACTCTATAAACATATCATGAAGTGTGGCACAAATCTGATCTTTTTAGAAATTGGGCCGTTCAGACTTCCGTGAAAAAATGAATATAGGTTGTAAAAAAAAAGCGGATCTGTGTTGCATTTTTGCCGACTGTGTGAATGTAGTCAGAGTCAACATGAAGAAAGTCTGGGGAACTAATCAATTAATTCTACTTAAGAAGATTTAATAATATAACATTTACACAAAAAACATTGGGTCAGATTGAAAGGATGAAAACAAACCTTCTTCCAAACATCTTCCTTCTAATAAAATCAGGTTTAATCCTAATGTTTGAGAGCCACAAAACCTACTCTATGATTAGGGCCAAACTGTTACGTACAGTGGTCTATTCTTGACTATCTGACTGCACTTTCATTAAAAAAAGTATGGAGAAGAAGAAAGACAAGTGGGCCAGAAAGAGAATCAAGAACATAAAAACGGAAGAATGTATATAATCAGTGAAGTGGTAAAAGCAACAGGCAACGTCTCAGGACTTTTATGGAAAAGACTTTCTCATTATCGTTCCCATTCTTTCCCTGCACTTCTTCCTATCACACATTTATCCCAATAATGGGCTCATTTAAATGACAAATCCCTCGTATTGTAATTTGCAATGAACGGGACATAATCCTTCTTTAATGAATATCACGGCGGCAGTTCATTAACCGCTCAGGTTACCCCACCGGGCGTCGGCCCTGCCGAGAGTCATGAGCTACTTGTGCGCCCCCGGCGACGCTAATTGCAGGCTGTTTGATGTGTCGATAATGAGAGATGTGTGGTGAGGGGACGTTCAAAACCATAAGGGAAAGCTGCGCCGGTCCCCTGATGGGTTTAAGAGCAGTTTCAGTCCCCAGAGACACGAGATGGGAGGAAATGAAGTGAAGCAGAGCAGAAGTACTCATGAAACGGATAAAAAAAAAAAAAATCAGCTTTTTAATTGTTTTTTATGTGATGTATGAGACGTCAAGAGCACTTGAGGGGTTCATTTCCCAAAAGCCGCGTTTCCATTAAAAAAAGACTCATTACTGAAGGTTATTCATTTTACAGAATAAAGAGACTTCCTTATTTTATGCTTAATTGTATAGGGTGAAATGACGTAGAATGAACCATAACGATTCGGGATTGTTTAATTTGAAGTGGGTTCTTTTTAGAATAATGAATCAATATTAAACCAATAGAGCAGTCTGCAGCTTCAACATTCACACTGGTAAAACTCACATTAACCAGCAGGGCAAAAATGGCTACGACAGAACAACAAGGTAGCTTCTGTGGATTTAACGTACCTATGAAAGCATGAATGGCTTACAGATAAGCCATTCATGCGCATTTTCTTTTTTCAACAAGATTCTTAAGGATAAAATAGAAAACTTGGTTCAGAGAAAAATGTGTAAATGTTTTTCTATCCAGAACAAAAAAGGAAAACTAACAATATTTTTGGTTGTCTGGTAGCACAGGACATCATTAAAATTTTAAAGCATCGTATGTTGATTGATAATATCCAATTATACAGAAGTCTATATATATTTTTAATTTACAGTGAAGATATAAAGACAAAGAGTTTATTTTCCCCATTTGATTGTAGCTAATATTTACATTCTTTTCACAAAGTGCCATTCATTTTCCTTGGCTCTGATTGGGTGCACCTCTAAGAACGGTGATAAGGAAAACCATGGATGTTAGCAGTAAAATCCAAAACGGTTTCTACTGTCCTTATTAATGCACATCAGGATATATTTGGTGTTTAAACTATCAAACAGTTTTAAGCATTTTAGAGAAGTCACTCATGGACAGCAGTCGTCCCTAAACTGTATAAAATTATGCAACAATTTTGGAAAAATCCTTAGACTTTCACAAAAACAAAAACAATTTAAAAATTAATCCAGTTATACAGCCTTGTTTGTGCATATAAACTCCAATGTTACTTATGTTTAATTAAGAGCTACGTGATTGATCCTTTGCTCAATTAAAGCTAACTGTCTAGAATGTGGTGACCAATCAGAAGAGAACAGGTGAGACTTCGAAGTCTCAGCCCAGATATTTGGTTTGGACCTAAAATACTCAAATTCTTTAGTCCTACTAGTAAATATTAAGTCGTCATTCTTGTCCAGGTCAAGTCAGGACAAGGTGATGGTTGAAAACCCATCAAGATATTAATAAGCTATCAATAATCACCAATTACTTTTATGTTCAGAAAGCAGGTCTTGATGCTAGGAACATGTCAACCATACGAATTAAAATCTGCATCTATCGTTCTGTTTCTACTTTATCCTACAGCGAAACAAAATCTCTTGGTTGCTAACTTTACACTAAAACTTCAAAGCTAATCAGAGAAATCATGACTTGACAGGACAGATTTCATTTGTAGTCCGATATGTTAATTTTTCTTTAAATGGTGGCAATGAAGTTACTTTGTCCTGAATACAGAAGCACAAAGGAGAAATCTGTTGTCTTTGTGACTAATGTGGCGTGAGCTGATGCTGAACCGTTACTCCTCTCAGAGCAAAATCGGTTTCTTTTGGAGTTTCTTAGATATGTGGGGGGTTTTTTTACCAGGTCTTCATCAGAAGTGAGAGTATTTCCCCTGCAGGTTGACCATCACTATTTCTTCAAAAGAGAGAAAATGAACCTGAACAGGGGATTGCATTCATTTCAGTCGGTGCTCGGCGGATCCACAGGCCGACCCAGAGGTGTCCAGTAAAACAAGGGGAGCAACATTTGTTTCACTTGTCAAGGAATTGGCAGAAACTCCCGTATGCTCGGTCAGGCCTCAGCCAGTCGGCTGGCAGCTGGATAACTCAAATATCCTGGAGCCATCCCCTGCTAGAGTCTGCAGTCAGACAGGCAGTCAGTCACCTCAGGATGACAGCGGTAGCTCCAGAGGAGGCTGCAGGCGAAACCCAAACAAACTTTCATCTGAGTATCACAACCCAGACAAGGGAGGGCGAGATGGAGGGCTACAGGCTGTGGTGAAGAGAGAAACACACACACACACACCCCCCCACACACATTCTGCAGGCATGCATCAGCCCGACACATTTAAATTCCCCCCTCATATGATGGCTCCTCAGGCTACCCCTGTAGATGTGAATGTAAGTGTATCCACCTGCATTTAGATTTATTTAACAGCATAATAAATTATTTTTGCTTCATTTAACTTGACTATGGATTCATGGAGGCCTTTTTGCTATTCAACTAGCTTCATGGTAAAACAGCTGCTTTTCATAAACGAGCTGAAGATATTTACAAATGGACTTCCTGGTAAAATAATGATTAAATAAAAATAAAAGAAAAGTAAACACTGCAGTATGGATATCTGCTGTTAAAGTTACAGTGGTAAGAATTTGCTTAAAGACATGATATTTCTTTCAAAAACTGCAGTGAACTGCTTCATTTAGAAGTGGAGTGTTTTTTTCCACATACAGTCATATTCTATAAATTTAAATATTTGTTCCAATAAGGCTCATTTGTCTGATTAAAAATTGACATCCCTTAAGCAGGTATTAAACATACTTTTCTTTAAGCTCACATTTCTGTAGTACAGGTTTTTTTAATTGGTCTGATGTAATATTCAAATTTTTAATGTCATGTTTTCATATATTCACCATAATTAATGCGATAAAAGCCTTTAAGAATCTGTCTGCCATGAGTTATTGAATGGATCTGTGTAGATAGGGAGATTTTCTTTTTGTGGATTACAAATAAATGTAAGACACTAAATGTATTTAATTTATTGTCAGGTTTATTTTGCACAACTTAGAGTTTTGAAGATATATTTAGTTTTACTCCTATTTTTGGGTAAAATCGGTTATATGCTCATGTGTTCCTTAAAACAATAAAATATTGGTGAATACAGCAAAACCAAGTTATCCAGGAAACTTTTGGTTTGAAGCTGATGTTAATAGTTTTAGTTAAAATAATCCTTCATGTTGAAACTCGCTTTTCATTACAATCTGTTATTACCCCTGCATATATTTCCCTAACATAGCTCAAGTTAAATCTGAGCATCAAAATCCCAAATTAAAAACAATCTGTTGAATGCTGTCACTCCAGATGCATCAGTTTCTCTCCATAAAGGAGCAGTTTTAGCTGCTGCCAAAGAGCCTTAGGGGAGCTGTTTTAGGAGAAAGTTTGGCCGGGCAATGCTTTTTCCACTTAGTTAGGACTCACACCAGATTTAGGGAGAGTTTTCCAGGCCTTTGAAGATGCTTTGAGAAGCAGAGATTCTCTGCAGGGATTTTCAGATGAGCACAGGGCAAAAGAGTGCAGACGTGCGCACAGGTAAGCACTTAAAAGTGTGTGTGTGTGAGTGTGTCATTACGTGCTTGTGCATGCCTTAAGACAGCCATAATAGCTCTTCATTAGAAGTGGTTAATAAGCAGGAAATGGCCACTTGGTGAAGGAGATAAGAGTGAATTACATTGACCTTTTAGGGTGAGACTCTTTAAGAGGCAGGGCATGCTGGCGATCCAAAGGAAGCTGAACTCAAATGTTCCCTTCTGCATCAGCATGTGTGGAAATTATCACAATATTTTTACATACAACAAATCATATCATATGACAAACAAAAAAGAAATAATATAAGTTTATAACACATTAGCTTGCAACAAAAATACAGTTTGTACTACAAAAGTTTTAGGTTTTTAACGTAGTCCTGAATTTAGATGAAAGAATTTTAGAAAACAGATGTTGAATATTTCTCAAATATTATGGGAAATGACCAGTCGTGTCATTATTTCTCTATATTTTTCATCAAAGCTGCCAAATATTGTTTAAAGTGGTCTCCAATCACTTTTCAAGGAAAATAAATGAAAGTTCTCCTGAAAATAGTGGGCAGCTAAATATTCATGATATGTGATGTCTATGACTATGCATCCCCTTAACTCTTGGAGGAAATAAAAAGGCACGCAGTGATTTAAGTGCATGGCCAAAATAATATGGTGGTGAATTGGTGAGAGGGAAATTGGTCAAAGTTTCTCTCTGTGGCCTAACCAACTTGGTTCAGCGTCTTCTGTGTGGATTCAAGCTTAGTTTCAAGGAAAGAGCATTGTGTTTGACTCCCAGGGAGAGATTGATCCATCCAAAGACTCTGGGGTATTTTTACTGGAGCAAATACCTTTACAGGCCAATCAAACCTTGGGGTTTTCTTTACCAGTCCAGGGTATTCACATTAGAGCTGCAGTATGTCACTAAAAATAAATACATTTTTTACATATTTGTTGAAACGCTCAAATTGTCATGAAAGTAAGGTAGGAGAGAGATACGTGAAAATAATTAGGACCAGTGCTAACTAGAAACAACCAGTAAGAGCCAAGAGGTGGGTTTTAATGCTGTCAATCACCCTTCATGTGGCGCTGCTCATTCCCTCTATCTGTGTGATGCAGTTGGCAGAGCCTGCAGCGAAGGCTCACTACACCAACGATGGCGGATAAACGGTTGTTTCTGTGCCATTAGCACATTTAACAGCACGTACCTGAGGGTGATTGACAGCACTAAAACCCTCCGCCTGGCTCTGATTGGTTGTCTTTGAGTCGGGAGCGGTGCATTTCTTCAGACAGAAATAGTAGCTCAGGGAGGAGCTGGAGGAGTTTGATCTTTTCACAGATTCTCTGCCTCATATTTGTTAAAACAGTCACTGTGACAATTTAACAAATACATTATATATAAATATATATGTATATATACATATATATACATAAAATGTGCTTTACATGCTGCAGCTTTAACCTAAAGGCAGGTTTTGTAAAAAATACATACAAAATGCAGAAATCTTCAGTGAAAATGTCAGCAAGTGGATGGGATATTGTTGTAGATCTGACAATACTGGAGTTTATTCTCCCCCTAAAGTGGGAAGGTATATTTTCTTACACAGATTCCCTTCAAAAGAGGGAAATATGTATTTGATTCTACTTTTGCACAAACTTTCAAAATTGTAAAATGTGCAAAACTAAATACCCTGACATATTGAGAATAAACTAATCAATTTCTACAACAAATACATACATTTTGAGACATTAAACTAAATATGAGATGTAATACTAAATGGTAGTTTTACTGATGTTCAAAGGTGGTTTTGCAATAAGGATGCAGTGTTTGTCTTCAAATATGAGATAATCTTTTAACCAATTATTATTATTGTAGAAAGTTAAGTGTGATGAAAGCTAAACAGGACAAACATTTCAACAAAAAAAACGTACGATGGGCTGAGAAAGCAGTAGTTCCTGATGTGAAGTCTCTACTTACAGGTAATAAGAGTAGGAATAAGCATGTCTTCTGAAGCATGGTGAGGTGAGGCCGATGATGACAACAGAGCAAAAACCCAGAAGAAGACAAACACATTGGATTAGTTCATGATTTGAGTGAAAAATAAATCTCTGCTAGCCTAAACAAGCTAGGAGTTTAGTTTCTTTGTGTCCTCATATTTACTCCCCACTTTACTTTCCTTATTTTATTTTATTTTTTTTTAAAACCCAAGTTTTTGCAGGCCCTGTTTAGTTATCTAAATGTAGATCTTTTGTATTTATTGTAATTTTGAGTTGTACAACAAAGTTAATATCTGAATTGATTTGCTTTATATTAGTTTGTTTTGTATTGTTGAAATGCAAAACAAAAACTAAATTTTCATTTTGTTTATCTTACAAAAGTCTTTTCTTTTGTTAAATTTAAGCTAAGAAAAGCTGCGATGAGCTTAGAGACAAGAGAGTTGATGGCCAACAATCTTGGAAGGGTTAGACGGCCATTTTGAAACTTTCTGAAGTGCTGCTGCCCGGTGATGTAATGAAACCACCATCTCACTGTGGTAGTTGTTTTTTTTTTTTACACACTTTAGCTTAATCTTTAAGAAATAATGAATGACTGTACACACTCAAGGTCGATTTGAAAGAATTAAAATAGCATACCTTAAGTGCTTGAGTAGAAAGCAACTCGAATTGTTGTTTCTTTAAGACATTTTATCTCTCATCCTAAAAACTTCTTCAGAACTGAAGATTTTGGATGAGGGGCGAAACATCTTCAAAAAGCAAGAGAAGACGACTAAATACCTTCAACTTAAACTCCTGTTTGACCAATAATCTACACTGGCATTTTTATAATAACTGCATTTCTAGTCGTGTGTGTGCTTTCCAACCATTTAGTAAAAGTTATGCAACAAAAAGGCCTTCACAGGCGCAGCTGTGGCCTCCATCACCAACTGGCTGATTTGTTCAGACAGGAATGGGAGAGAGGCTGGGTGAAGAAGGACAGGAGAAAAATGGATGGAGAGAACAAATGGAAAGGAGGAGGATTTATCAGTCAGAAGAAAGGTTTAAGTCACTGCTGTACTGATGCTGTAGGTTTGGTTTAAAGAGCTGTTCCGCACAATATAAGTCTCAAGCAAAAATGTACTGTTATTTTGACTTCTTTTTAATGGTTTCCCACCCCAACGTGCACCGTTCATCCAATGAGATGCTAACGACTGGAACAAACGACACGCATACACAAACTCACACTCTATAGATTTTGGATGGTGGGGAGGGACGGGTGTCCAGCAGGACTAAAGGGATCATATCTGTATTCTTGCTTTAAGTGGAGGTAACCATCTACGACTACAGGTTGCTTCTTTCTCTCTTTGGAAAGGAAAAAAATGGTGTAAACGTAAGAAAATGATCAAAGAAGAAAGTAAAAGAAAAGGCTGACACATGTAAATTCTTACAGCCTTTACACACACACTAACACACACAATTTAACAGACGTGCACTGAAGCACATTTGCAACCCACCTACTGTTCACACTGCAGTCTTTTCAAATGGCAGATGCACACACAGTCATAACCATAACCCTTTTTAGGGCCACTGCTGACATTGTCCTTATGATATTAATAAAATGCAGCGCGCTAGGAGCCGGGCTGTAAAAGCCACAGCAGTTAAAACTGCCCATAAATATTAATAAAGTGTAAAAAAAAAAAAGCTCGGCAGAGAGACAGTGGAGACGTGTTTGTTTCCGTGTGACATTTTACTTAGTATATAAAATCAGATCGTGTACATCTTCATTTCATTGCAGCTGTGTGAGTTAGACTGCTCCAGTACGGGTGGAACTGTGCTCAAGTTTGCATCACACATTTTCAGTGGTAAAAAACAATTTGTACCACAAATCTTCCTTCTATTTGTATATTACTTTTTAGCCGTTAGGCAACAGACTTAGTGCCCTGCTGTCGATCATTGTCCAGCTTAAGGCAAAGGTCACACACCGATGACTGGACGTTGTCTTAGTCCAAAAGAGCAGGAACCAAGGCTTCATCAACCTGTCCAGGTCCCGAAAGAGGAAATCAACCCTATGATCGACAGTAAATAGTGTTGATTCTCTTTTGAAATGCTCTCTTAGTTTCATACCAAACGGACTGGGACACACACCTTCCCTAAAGGTCCGCTTTTGTCTCATGAGTGCACAGAAAAGTACTTTTGCCGTTATCCTCAATTCTAAGATTTGTCTTTGTGTTCTTGATGGTTAGCGGTGATTTTAGCCATTAAGCTCCAATAAATGCAGTTTTTTCCATTCTTTTTCTCATTAAAAAATCTTAAGTACTGACCTTAACTGAAGCAACTGAGGTCTGCAGTGTATCTTATGCTAGTCTTGGTTCTTTTGAGAGTCAGGTCAAAGAGCCAGAATGTGTCCTTTTCACATTTGACCAGGTTGCCTTAGATCCTTTTTTTAAACAATGCCATTATTCTCTTTAGTGCGCCGTTGTTTTTTTACTGTAACTTTAGCTTCAATGTGCAGAACAGTTACTTCCAAAGCGAGGTACATAAACAATTGTAGGCCATTGCAAAGAAATAAAAATAATCATGGCCCAAATAGCTCAGAAATTTTTAGAATAATTTCACATATTTACTGTGAAAAAAACGGTCATCTGTTGTTGAAAAGTCAAATTTCACAATTAAAGGGAATAAATTGTGATATTAAAACTCAGATATTCTCTAAGCCAGGTTCTACCACCTAAACATTTGAAAATATTTCAATTTGTATTTTCTATATTTACCACTACAATCTTAGAGGACTTCCATAGTTTTTGTTGAAAATATCAGATTTTATAATCTCAGTACATTTTTGAGGTATTTCTTTGTTCCTTTTACAAATTTATGACTTTACATCATCAGGAAATATTAGTTTTATTATAAAATCAAGCTTTAAATTAAGAAAAATTTGGGCGATTCTTTTGTGAAATATGTTGAATGTTGAAAACGGAGAATACAAATGCTTCTGTTCTTGTAAAATTCAGAATTTTTGTAAAAACGTATGTCTTCATTGTCCGTTACTTTAACCCTCCTATCTAAAATGGACCT
Organism: Girardinus metallicus; assembly: GCA_903067095.1. Lineage (NCBI taxonomy): Eukaryota > Metazoa > Chordata > Actinopteri > Cyprinodontiformes > Poeciliidae > Girardinus > Girardinus metallicus. Next base: position 70,677 of record CAEGAE010057456.1, read on the forward strand.
AATACTCTGTCGTATCCGTCTGAACCATCTCAGGGCTCCTGGGCGGAACATGAAGGGCGTCCATAACCTGACATCGGCACAAGATGGTGTCGCCTGGTCGTTAAAAATGTGAAGCAGAGCTGACCGTCCCAACCTCATATCAGGACTGCAATCCAGTACCAGCGGTAGTGTGACCTTTGAACTCAGTCCTGCGACCTGGTTGAGTCCAAGCACATCAGGATGCAATGAGGATCTGGGCCTGTGTGTTGGGATCATTATGGGATGGCGCAAATTTTGAGCTTTGCATGAAAATCAGCGTCGTAACTTCCTTCTCAATGAAGGACATTAGCTAAATATGTCGCAGTTTTACTTTAAGATGGCAAATAATCTGGAGAGATGCAGCAGAACAGGCGGAACATGGAGAGCCACCATTGTTGCTGTTGTGCTCGGCTGAAAACTGGGAAATGCATTTGGTTTGCATTTACATAGACGTGACTTACACTGGGTGTCTAATATCTCTGAAGTCTGTTATATAACCTTTGCATTTTTGTCCGACCAAAACGCTGTTGCCATGTAAACGAGAGGCCAAAAGGCAACAAAATGTTTGTGTTTTACTGTGCTAGCGTTGTGTAAAGAGGCCCTGAATTACTTTCTTTTCTAACCGCAGTGTCAGGATGTTGGTCAGACCCTGAAGGGGAAACACAAACTTTCACTAACAGCCATCCATAAATCGGTGGGTCTTTTCAGAGCCCACAGACTGAAGCAGAAAAAGCAGAGCTGTGATAGACATATGGAAATCACTCCATCCACATACAGCATTCTATGTTTTTCTTATTCTGTTTGGATGATGATTCCATTTAAACACACTTCGTCCCTCTCGCAGACTGCAGTTCTTTTTTATATATATGGATGACTTCTGCTGCAAACAAATTTCCACACTGATAGGATGGCTGCCGTTTATCATAGGCTTATATGAATACTATCAGCTGAAAAACATGTAAACACAAACATCATGTGCAGACTGCAGAGGTTTCACCTGTAAAATTAAGGCTACATGAATATGCCAAGAATGTATTGGAAAAATAGGAAGAAAATTTTAATGACTAAGCTGAATGAGAAATATTTTGCCTACTAGATAAGAATATGCTTTCAATACAAATAGCTGTGCTCCATGATTGGCAGATATAACATCATTATGTTACGTTATGTGAAGAGTCAATAATCCAATGTTGATTCTTCTTCTTTTCAATCGGATTTTTAAGAACTGACCAAAACGGAAAACTCCCCAGATCGCTCATAAATCTGGGCGTCTGATTTATGAGCCAGCTTTGTTATCACATTAGCCTTGTGGCATGGTGCTACATTATGCTGGAAAACCCACAGACCAGCAAATTGTTCCTGGGTTGTTGGGAATATGTAGCTCTTTTGATCTCTATCTGGATTCTTGGCTCTGGTCTTGGATTAAATCCCAATCCCGCTGATAAGAAATAAATCCACACATGGATTGTATCTGGATGCTTTGCTGTTGGCACCAACTGGATCTCATGATATCGCTCACCATTTCTTCTCTGGAAAAATTGTTTTCTAGATGTTTCTGTAGGGGAACATCAATTTGTACTAATTCTGTAGATTTTCAATCTTTCCTAAAATGTGTTTTTAGACAGAAAATATTTTTCTGCTGTGTGTTGTGATGCCTTCAAACCTTTCTGCTTCCAATATTGAGGAAGTTCTGCTCTGGTGGAAATGCAATTCTATATCGTTTCATACTAAAGTTAATTATTTTAGAGCTTGGTGGAGACTTCCATCTTCTAAAGGCATATTTACTGCAAATGAATTTGTCCTGAAGTTATGGATAATCCAGAAAAAGTAGGCGATAAAACATTACGACGCAAAGCGTTCATGGCAACACGAGTAACCTCTGCTAACACCAGAAAATTATTTCAGACACTCTTATACTCATAAGTCTGGGAGACCGAACTCTGTACATCTAAGCTCAAATTAAATAAGCGAATTTTAGGCAAAATAGATTTTGTTTCTTACAAAAAGAATGTTCAAAGTTATTAAGTTAATCTTTTTGTCATGAATTGGCAAGGTTGTAAGTTTGGAAAGCACAACTAAGACTTTTGATCATGATTTAGTAGCTTCCAGCAAGCATTTTTGGATCAGACACTATTTAAACGGTCTATTTAAAGTAAACACTTTCCATGCTTTTATAAATGTGGTTGTACAAATCAGATAGCGTTGCCAGGCAACAATGCGAATTACAAACTGAAAACTCAACACTCAGACCTTTAAAAAAGATTTTGCAAACTTCAGCTTTAGCTCTAAAGTGAAACTTAAAGAAAATTGCATTTCTTAAACCAGCAGATATTAAAATTTAGATGTTTAGAATTTCAAAGAAAATCTCAAAATGCAACTTAAATTTCATTGTATCACTTTGTTGGTTGAATGACATGTTAAGTAAAATCTGAAATTAATTTTAATGCCAACAATTATGGTTCCTTTTCCAAAAAAACCCAATGATCAAAAATGTTTGTCACTGGAGGAAAGTGGGTTCAATGTCCACCCACATTTGGAACTTGAAAAGTGGGTAAAAAAGTTCTGAGCGCTCATGAAGCATTTTGAATAATAACGTTTGAGAGAACAATTATTTCTTAACTAGAAATGAAAGGGCTGAATGAGAAAGGTGGGCCGTGTATAAAAACGTGCATCTTTGTGGCTAGTCCTCAGCTACTTTAAAAGTGCTCTAAGTGCACGATCAAGCATTTATCTCAGCAAGCTGCAGAGTGCATTATTCAGCCATGTGTCACATCTAGAATGGGGGTCAAGCCCAGCTCAGCAGTGCTGGTGAGCATCAGTGGTAATGTGCCCAATTTATCTAGGAAAAAATACAAATTCAGCATAAAAGCCCTCAAGACCTGAACTAAGACTGTGTATTTTTGTCATTTCAACTCAGAGACTAACTGAGTTAAAGTGAAGTTAGAAAAAAAATCTGTTTAATGATGTACTTACTGTAGCTGCCCCATTGATGACCTAAGCATCACTGAAAAAGAAGTTTCTAAAGTTTGGAGCTTTTCATTTGTTCTTCGATTGCTAAGAGGAGGCAAACCCTCAGTCATGAATAATTAAAGGCCCAAGATTATGTATTCTGGTGAAAGTAGTTGAAAAACTGGACTATGATCAACTGAAGAGACTTTTCAGAATAAAACAACATTCTAAGGAGCAAAGCATCACTGTTACTGTCACTAAAACCTTTTAATGTTTCTGCTGCTCCAAAACTTTTTAATGGTGTTTAAGGTCTTGGATTTGCAAATGTTTTGAGTTATTCTGTTTGAGCTGTTTATTTTTAGAAATCCTTCTCAAGATTAGAATCTCCAAACAAGCTGCCTGTTGGTTTGCAAATTACATGGCAAGTAAAACACAATGAGTGCTGATGAATACAGTGAGCACCGTCTTTCTTGAGGTCACAAAAGGTGTACCACAAGGCTCAGTCTTAGGACCCATTTTAGTCACAATCTAGATTTCTGATCTGTGTACACGCCTGTCAGCTGTTTGAAATGTGAACACAGACATTACCATTGGTGCAACATGTATAGCACTGAGATGCTATTTTAAGCTTAAGTAGTTTTGTTGGTAGGCCAGCTCCATTTTTGCACAACTTGCACTCAACGGCAGTGTTTTCCAGTGTCCAATAAGATTGTTTTTGAAGCAAAACCGAACCTCCAATCAGCCAAGAGAAGCGGCTTTGTCGTAACTTATGGTTCAGATTTACGGGTGTACCAGAAAGACGCAAATACAAAAGTGCCAACTGGAACCTTTATATGTAAAAAAAAAAAAAAAAAATGCAATTAATTGTGTTAACGTTTTTAACGCATTAAAACGTATGTAATTAGTAAATTAAAATGAACACATAAAAGTCCCACTCTAAGTGGAAATAAAACATAAAAATTAATATGCATTTTTGTTGTGTATTAACTACGTCTTTGTCTTCTATGCACTAGTTCTGACTTCTGCTGATACAATCAGGCTAAAAGCTAAGCTCAAATTAGCTTTTTCCACTTTGTTACGTTGGAAAAAATATGAAACTCTTACCAACTGTCAAGAACTTTGAATTGCCTTGTTGCTGAAAATATACCATGAAAATATAATTGCCTTGTCTTGGTGGAGGAGGATTTGGGTTTGTTTTGGCCTGCAGACCGCAGCGCCTTTCATTTAATTGACCGTCAGGTCCTCTGTTTGCCAAAGTACCCTGGAGACAAATATGAAGCCCACTTTCTGTTGCTTAATCTAAACTTAGTCGTAAACAGGAATATTATCGCAGATATTATAGAAAAGTCTAGAGTGTTAAAATGTTAGTCTGGCCCAGTGAAAGTCCAGACATCAAGTGAAAATGTGTTCGAACTTTAATAAACTCAACTAAAGTTGCAAAGGGCAGCAGAATAACATTTTTACTGAATTTTAGAGAGTGGTACATTTAGACAGAAACCAAAAAAGCAGTTAGTGAAGCTTCATTTTTCTCCCATATTGTATCAACATCTATGGAAACATGTTTTTCTGACGTCTATGTTTCTGTCTGTAATATTTAAAAAGTGCAGCTCAGTCTCCAGTAGTGAAGCTGAAGTAAGGAGGTGTATGTAAATTTAAATGTAAAGTAGGATTATATTAGAGAAAGACAAATCCACAGCAGTAACTGCTTGCTCAGAGTGGATTGTCTCAGAGCCCAGAACAGTGTGGGTGGAGATATTTAAGAAGCGTCACTTTCATTTGGAAAGATATTACCACATATCCCTCTGCTTAATCATCCATCTATATTTTATTTGTTAGAGCCAAACACAATTTCTAACCTACAAACTTTCACTAATTATTTAACCTCTCTTTTCCCCTAATACTGGAGGCGGTTGGCTGGCGTCAGTGTTTCAGTTCCTGCATAATTGTTTACTCTGATGTACAATTCAATTATACCAACCTGCTCCCACAACAGCCTGCACCATGCCGTGCAAAACTTTATTGTTTCTCTGCCTAATTTTCTGTCATAAAATTTATGACGGCGGATGACACATGTAGAAACAACACCGCAGGATGGTGCTGTTATTTCTGCAAGGCATCAAAGTAAATGACTAAAAAGAATTGCACATAAAATCAGGTGCACAAAAAACAATATCAGTAGAAGTTGACTGCGTGTAGTCTGACTACATAAGGGAATGTTCACTAAAAGAATTTCATGTCAGTTAGCCTAGATCTCTACTAAATAATGAAAGCATCACATGATGCCATTTTAAAGCTAAATGTACAGCTAAAGATTTCCAGCACTCATTACGAAAGACGCTCTTTTTTAGCAATGAAGGAAAACAAAGAATATGTGCTGGTGCATAAATGAGGACTTGTGTAACGGCATGCATTAAAGCTCTCAGAGGAATAGAGAAGCCTGCATTTTCAGCTGTGAAGTGACACAGATCTGGCTGCGTAATGGTGCTGAGTAGAGCTTAAACTCCTTGTGGCTTCCCAGCCCTCAAACAGCCAAGAGAAAATTACACACGTGTCACTCAGACTAATATATTAGGTGTTTCATGTTTCACACTCTCGTCTGTAAGTGTTGCTTAGGACAGCACATTCTCTGAGCCTTTTCAACATAATGGGGATTTGTAACCGCAGCAATTAATATTTGAATGTGAACTGTGTCAGCACAACATTAATGCCAAAAGTTGTAGGAGGTAAACAGCACGACTGCTGCCCCAAGCTAGAACGGCAAGTAGTGTTTAACGAGGAAATCGGTTTCTTCAGATACTTTGTGTCTTAATCTGTTAGGAAATTAACCGTTTTCTCTGGTTTTTTAAAAGGTTTGTAAGGAGAATCCATGAGTATCTGCACCAGGTGGTATAAGGAGCAACATGGGTCTGAAGAATCAGGATTCTCATTGAAATAACTCTTCCAGCAGTTAAAGCAAACTGTGCGTTAGCTGCTTTAGTACTTGACACTTTTGCATGAGTCAGTTTGTCTGTATTTATCTTAAGCAGCCACATTTCTAAATGTTCTTACTGCCTTCAATTAGTTATGCTCCACAGTTTATGTCAAATGCCAAAAACGGACAACACTATTTTGCTGTGGGATTTGTGCTTTTCTCCAGGGTGGAATGAGAATACAGTGAGCCTGAGGCTATGTCCAAAGTGTTTGATCATTCATTAAACACACTATCTGATGGCTAAATCCATAGTCGGGTTTAAAAGAACTGTAATTTTTTTCTCCTCCTTGTAAACTGTTGGAAATGCATTCCTTGGTATTATGTAATCTACAGAGGTTGCACATTGCAGGAACATGTAAAAATTAGGATTCATCTGTGATTGTTTAGATTTTAGTTTTTCTTTCAGAATCGTTGAAGCTACTTAGGCATTTTGATCATTATTACAAAAATAATGATCAAAACGCATCATATCACATTAGAAATGTTGTGTGGTGAAACTGTTTCAAAACTTGTCAAAGTAATAAACATGTCAAAAATGTTTTGTAAGTTACATCTAAAAAGTGATATTTGTCAACTTTTATAGCAAAAAAAACTTCCCAACAAGAGTCTTTAGCAGATTATATTAATAATTTCCTATTATATATTAATGACTGGGTTGGTTATGGTTGGGTTTAGATTAAAATAGTCAATAGATATAAATTTAACAACAATTTTGTATCCAGATTCATTACGACAGCAGAGTACATTAGTGCTTAGTTATCTGTATCAGAAGCAGTGAATGCTGGAAATCAGTGAGTCGATGGTTTCATTAGATGGAAAACCTTTTAACCAATTTGAATAATTAATTGAAATTGAACTGTTCAAAAACTAGGATCAGTTGCAATATATGTGTGATTGGATTAAATTTAATTCTTTCTAAAGTGCTTTTATACGTGTGTTGAGAATCGGCATTATATAAATAAACTAAACCGCATTAAAAAAATCTTCTGAAGCAAAACCATGTGTTTAACCTTTTCCACTATAAATTGCTGTAAAGGTTGTAAGTTCTATGTAATGAGTGAGATGACATGTCAGTAGACGCGGATATTACAGCAGAATGACAATCGTAAAAACAAACCTGAAGCAACACGGTGGATAAATATAAATATGAACTTCTAGTAAAGATCTAAATCCTGTTATCTGTTTTTAAATTTACCCTGCTTTTATTATACTTGAAATAATTTTTACTTTACAGGTAAAACACTGGCTACTCATGATTACTTTCTACAACTCTGTTTGGCAAAAACATGTGAGAAAGTATATATTATATATATTATATACGATATATTAGGAAAATGAAAAATGTCAACAAAGCAGCAGTGAGAGTCACAGTGAGCAACGGAGTGGATGTGTTGATGTCTAAAAGTAAACATACAATACCCCACGCTCAGAGTTCTCCATGTGTGAATCTCTCTATTGGAGCAAGGGCAAGGCAGGTACAGGACGGAACAGGAAGGGTGGAGCCAAAGACAGGAAACAGGAAGATAGAGAGAAACATAAAAGGGAGTGAGACTCCAGTCAGAGATGTTGTTGTGAAAAAGACATCTATTTCATCTGCATGTTTTCATTACCTCCTTTCCCTCACATTTTTTTATTCTGCTTCTCTTGACAGTGAGAGAAAAAACCAAAATCAAACTTCACTAAGACTCTGACAGAATGTTTTCCACTCTAATTATAATTTCCTGCAGAGCTTCAGCAGGATTTGTGAACCCATACACACGATTGTCTTGAGGTTCTGGCAGTGATCTGAATACTGAAAAACCCATTTATTTTGCCTCACCTCTTTGGAGTAGTTGCACATAGCATCAAATATAAACATGGCTCAGCACTGAAAACAATAAACTGGTTTAATTTGATTTTTATCTAGTTGGCGTGAAAGGATCAGCCCTTCCCTACATAGAGCAGACTTTCTGTCTGTATAAATTATGACAGTGTGGACATTTAATAGATCTTCAGCAAAAACGCTGCTACGTGGTACATAAAGATTAGAGGATTCATCTGGGTGGCAGGTTTCAAAGTTGAATTATTACAGGTTGATATCCAAGAGCTTCATGAACAATTTATAAAATGGGTCAAAATAAACACCTACAGAAAAAATCTGCAGCCGGGAAAAATCTCTTCAATCCCTGAGCTGCCGTGTGAGGAGAAAACGTGAACATGAAGCCAGACTGTTCAGGGAGAAATCTCATTCGCCTCTTTCATCACCTTCTGTCACAGCTAGAGGAGGTCAAAGCTTCTGTCTCCACTTTTTTTTTAATTCATTGTTAGCAGAACAAACAGATTATTAAACTAGTAGAACTAGTTTTAAGTTTTATCATTTTAGACGTACTTCAAACAGCCTCCATGATTGTTCATATTTCATGCTATTAACTGAATAGCATAAATCTGTATTGTACATAATTTCCTCAGTGGGGTATAATGTCAAAATGTGGATAGAAGAGTATTTCTGTTGAGATGGATAGAGCAAGAAGAGAGGACGGTGACATGGAAGCTGGAATGCACAAAACGATGCAACAAAGCAACTATGTAAAATTATAAATCAGGTCTTATTTTATGTTTTGATGTTTGAGTTGTTTCAAAATGATTAGAGGAATGAAGAGGGAGCAACTAATTACACCCACGACAATTACAAATGCAAAAGGAACAATTTAGTGAAAAAAAAAGGTTGCAAATATATATAAATATTGCTCATGTGTCCTAATTTTATTTAGTTTGAGGTTAATATGTCCATACTTTGTCTGTACGCTATGAGCACTTAAAAACCAAAGACAAAAATCTTTCTTCGTTCACACAGTCACGATCAATAAATTCGACTGATTCTAACCAGTTGCATATAACCGAATGCTTTCTGTATCTGTTTGTTTTCTGCATTTCAGGATTTTAAAAACTTTTTAAAAAAAGTTTTTTTTTTTTTTGTTTTCTATGTTAAAATAAAATGTTGGACACTTAAACTCTTACCTGCTGCAGACATCTCATCAAACTTCTCCTACCATAAATTAAATTAATTATATACCATTAATTTTGGTTTTCAGTTCACACCAAACAAACTCATGATAACAAACAGTCTATCCAGCTACTGGGGAAAATAAAATATATCTGTATTTCCAACTTAAAAACATGGTTTTGTTTCTGACCGCCTCTTTTCTGAACACATCATTATTTAAACTAATAATTAGCAGAGATGTATTCCAGTTCACACAGTTTAAGTTATTCGCATTGCATGAAATTATATTGCAATAACAAAACAGCAGGACTACTTTAAAGCAGTTTGGTTATAAAACTGAAATGATGCATATTTCACTGAAAACTGTTCCCTCTGAGCATGACATGTCCAGCATGTGGCTGTCCACCTGCACTGGCATCCATGAGAAGGAAATACTTAATCAAAAAAGCTGCCAAAAGGCACATGGTAACTCTGGGGGAGCTGCACAGAATTGCCGCTCAGGTGGGAGAATCGTTTGACGGAATAACTATTAGTTCCTGCCAAACCAGAAATGTGAACTTTAAGGAAAAGTTGCCAGAAGAAATGCATTGTTGACACCAAGTCACAGGAAGTCCCATTCACAAGCTGAACACAAACCGTATAGGAAGTGGCGTTCTGCGCAACGAGCAATTATTTTTGTCAACATGTAAAACAGTGTGTGCTGTGGAGAATGAACGCACTGAATACATGAAACGTTTCTTTATTCATGCTTGGATAACATGTTTCTTTCTCTGATATTTGCAGTTACAAAAAAGAGATGAACTTCTGGGATTATTGAATGAGTGATAACAGATCATTAGTCAGTATTTTACCTGCAATGGAAAACAGATCAAAGTGTTATTAACTCTCTGATTTAAATAATAAATATGCATGCCACTAGATTCTAATTTACTAAGGCAAAGTATTTTTTCTTTCACTTAAATATGATGCACTACTTTGAATTTGTTTGCCATATAAAACCAAAATAAGACAGATGGAACTTTGTGGTTGTTACATGATAAAACAACAAAATGTTTGAGGTATAAATACCTTGAAGGTGTTGTATGTGGACATAATTTAGTTTTCTATGAGTTGTGTAAATCTTTTCCAAAGTGTTTATGTGCCTCCAGTCAGATTTCTGCAGGAACTTTTGTTTCTGCACCCTGAAGCAGTCGAAGGCACCGCATAGCCAGAGGTAACACTTGTATTGTTTCCTTCCTGGTTTGTGTATCCGTCCTCACGTTTTCCCTTGAAGTTTAAGATTTGGAACATTAACTTCTGTGTTTACGTTCCAAATCAAATCAAAATTAATTTTCTATTGCAGCGTGACGGAGCATGTAAGGTATGTGGAAACTTTAGACCAAAATGTTAAATATATACACATAGATAAAATTAAAAAGACTGCAGGTTTTCTCATCAATTTGCAGTTCCAGAAATGTCACCTTTCCTCAGTTTCTCAGCTCAGGTCTGCTGTTCAGGCATTGTACACTAAAATACGCCCTTGTTTAGGGAATAGCAGAATCATTAATTATTCATCAATTCTGCTTTCAACATTTCAATAAAAAGTGTATCTTGTGGTAGTGGTAGTTTGAGCCCTGAGGCTGTAGAAACACCAGATCCCCATTAAGACTCCAGCTGTGTCCATCGATGTTGAATTTTACATTAAATTATCAGCAACATCCCCCCTCCAGCTTTGTTCAAATCCCCTCTGAAACACATGTAACAATTTCTTAAAAGAATGATCGGACAATTGGACATGCTCCCTTCCTGAAAAGTTTTGTCGCAGAATAATTTATGGGGAGTAAAAAGTGTGTAAAGCACTTTCCATTTAAAAAAGAACCGTGTCTATCCCACAGGGACAACTGGCTACAGCGTACAGGTTTAAAATATAAATGACCAGAGAAAATGGTCTCCGACATTGTAAACGTTCTTCTGTCGGGATGCATTTCCATCTTCATTTATCTCTGCTCCTTATAAATATTCTCACAAACTCGTATTCTGATCTCTTTTTAACCCTACATAAAGTTGGAGCTTTACTTTCATGCTTCCTGTTTGCAACTTTCTTTAAAGTTTTGTTACTACCTCTGTACCTTCCACCACTCCTGTGTTTATCTAGCCAGTGTCTGTCTCTAATCCCACCTCGGATAGATTAATTTAAATCAGATTATCTGGGCAGCTCGTCGGCTGCATCCTTTTGAGTACAGCTGTGTTGGGCTTCTAATTGGCTTTTTAATGCACACCATCCCCTGTTAGCCTGGTTAGCATTTATTAGCATAGCTACTTGAACCCAGGGTCGAGAAGAGCGGATTTACTATCAATTTTTATATTTTCTGAGCCTTATACATTTTTTCCTTCTCTTTCATCTTCTCCCTTCTCTGAACTCTCAACATTTACTCATCTCTGTACGTCTCCTCTTTTCTTTCTGGCTTTGATGGCAATTTATCCTCTGATTGTTTGAGATGTTCTCCATCAGCCAGAGTTTGACTCTGATGAGCATTGCTAACTGACCCCATGTCCAGACTTTTTCCCTTATAATAATGTGTTCAGCCTGGGAATAGGATCCTTTTTCTTCTGGTATAATAAATCTTCCCAAATGTTCTGCTTTCCTTCCATTTGTCCTGTCACTCTATCTGACAGTCATCAACTCCACTGCATATATTATCTAAAATGCACATTTTGTTTTACTTTTACTCACTGTTTTGACTAACAGGTTTAAGTTAAACTAATTAATAGCAAATATGTTCAAATGAATCGCGCTTAATTAGAATTGATCACTTTTCAAGGAAACATAAAGATGGACTGCATCAATTACATCGAAAATATAACAATACTGACAATAAAAGTCAAAGTTGTTGACTTTTATTGCTTATTGTCTGTTTTTACTCGAACACTGTTTAAAAGTGTAGAAATTAATTTTGCATGTAAAAAATGCAAAATATAACTTAATTAAAAGCACGATAAACATTCATTTTTTTGGCTAAGAACATTCTCTGTTTGAAAAACCGCAGCAATTAGTGCAAACCCCAACGTCCAACATTTCTGCTTAGTTTTGAAAGCAGATCTATTCTTCCTCCTGAATCTCATCCCTCAGTCCTCAACGATATTTACAGGTTGACATTTTTCAGCTACCGACGGTCTCTGTTTTTGCTGTTAGTTTCCCTCGGCAGGGGCCCACCTCTCGCTCCAAACCGTGTCTGTCGCAGACGCTCCCCCCTCCACGCCGGGTTGTTTCGCCTTCAGCTGATATGTAAATGACAAACTGCTTCAGTGGTAATTAAATTCACCTTTGCTAAGAACGCAAATTATTTTTGTCCGACGCACCATCTGGTCAAAGCTTAAAGCAAAATGGATAATTTAATAGCGTGTTTTTCTTTTTATCATTTGCTAGCTTTACTGAGCAAACAGAAGTGAGGTATGGAAACAACGAGGCAACATTTTTCAAATTAATCACTGCATTAATTCATTTTATAGCTTCAAAGCAGAAAAAAATTTAAAAAGTAACAAGCTATTATTGCCAGCTAAAGAGATTAACCGCTTCTGAATCATCCCGACCAAAAACAACCAATCAGAGCCAGGAGGAAGGTCTTAGTGCTGTCAATCAATCTCATGTACTTGCTGCTAAATGTGCTTATGGCAGAGAAATAACGTACTGTTACAGGGGAACTGTTTATCCGCCGTCGGGAGTGGCTATGCTAACTAGCCTGAGCATTCGTGACAGGCTGTGCTAGCTGCAGAGAGAAGGACAAGCAGCGCCACACAGGGGGGTGACTGACAGCGCTAAGACCCTCCTCCTGGCTCTGATTAGTTGTTTCTAGTTAGCACTGGGAGCACTAGAAGAAAGAAGAGGAGCTTAAATGTTTCAAAGATTATGTGTCTCATACCACACTGTCACAACATAGCGACAGTTTCAACAAATATGAAAAAAAATATATATATATATTTAAAAACAGTTACATACTGCAGCTTAACTCATCCCACAATGTTCAAAGGAACAGAAATGTCAGAAAACCAAGCAGGACATCATCCTTTCTGCCGAGCTTCAGCTAGGAGTACAGAACCGATGGGACTATTTACTATGAAATGATAGACAACAACCTTCTTTCCTTCACACAAACACTGAAAACAGGTTGTCGCCTTGTCTGTCAAAGACTCTATGAACATCAAGCTTATAGAGGAAACTAGCGACTGTTGAAACCCCAATCCTTTTTTTAAAAATCTGTGAAAAACATTGGGTGACCAAGAGGCAGCCAAGAAAGGATTTACCATTTCTGTACAGACAAGGTTTCACCCACCTTGCTTTTAAAAAGCACCCAATGCTTTACTTACTGATTTACTGAGAAATATCTGAAAATTAGACTGTTAGTCTGTACATCCATACCAAGGCTATCACCAACGCTGCGGCCAGCTAAGACCAATATGAAGAAAAAGACTCATTTCCACCAACTTAATAAAATCATTTTCATCAGTTAATCTCCTCACCCCACTGTATTCATGTCCTGCCCACAAATTTACCCAAAGTTCTGCTTGGACCCAGAATGTCTTATCGTGTGCTTTAAGAAACATTTGTTGAGCAAAAAAATTTAAATAAACTGGATTATTTACATTTCAACAGAATTAAAATTCTATTTATTCTAGAAAAAAAAAATCTAATTTAGAAGATTTTGCCAATATGTTGATGAAAATGTTACATTTAACTCCACGCTTGTTTGGAAATGCTTAAAAAAACAAGATTTGCATTTCTGTGCTGATTTTGCACCGATTTAGTTCAACCTTTCATCATGTTCCAAGTGGTTTTAAATGTGCTCTCGAAGAACAAACTGCATATGAAGAGATAGTCGGTGAGTTGTGAAATGTTTAGTGTAATATTGGTCTGTCAAGTGAGATAATCTCCAGAAACCATGACAATAATGTCAAACATCAAACAGAAATGGGTCCAAGTAAAACAAACGGCATAAGCAGAATGAGGAAAAGGGATGGAGGGATGCAGAAAAGAGAAAGAGAGAATGTAAAGGGAAGGAAGAAGGTGGTGGAGGCCAGCCAGTATGCATGTTCACCAAGGCTCAGCTAGATATTTTAATTCTGCTAGCAGATCATTGGAAATTGGATTACATATAAATTTACCACTTTTATCATTGTTTCTAATTTTGACTGGGAATCAGAGAAGTGGCTACATTTCCATTTTTACATTTTTGCTTTGCCTGACAAGAAAACAGTTTTTAAGCTTTTAAAGTTTCAATAATCCCTTTTCATAAAAATGTATCCCCAATTAAAAAAAAAAAATATATATATATCATCACTTTTCCCACTCTTTTTTTTTTTTTTTAAGAATAAACACATTTACTTTTGAACATTGGTAACTCTTTATTTAATAACTGGTACTAATGAGGACACTTTCAGATTTATAATGTCTCTCCCTAACTGTAATAATACCTTTGGAACAACAATCAAATTGTGATGCTTTTTAACATTATTTAACGGCATGAAAGGCATCAAGATTGTTGGTAGACTTTGATGTCCAACGGACGTTCAAACTTTCAGTTGAAAGGTCCGGTCAAACAGTCTCTCTTTTTTTTTTTTTTTCATGACTTGTTGAAAAAAGAAGAAATAAAAATGGCAACCTCAAACATTTGACCTTTTACACATACTGAGCCAATGTTACATTTAAGTCTGTAAGAAAGTCTTTCAAGGAAGACTATTTGACAGGACCTTTAAATCCTGCTTACCCCCAAAACGATGCATCATGATCACAAATTGGCCCACAGAGGCTACCAACTGTCTTGTTAATCATGAACAGAGCTAAAGAGTTTTTAAAATCTTACACAAGCAGCTTTAGGTCCCTTGCACATAAGAAGCTGTGGCTACATCTGTTTCAAACATGTTTCTTACCTGAAGCCCCGTCCACATGAAGACGATTTTAGTTGTTATCCAGAAATATTTTTTGTGGTTTAGGCAGATTCTGCATCTTTTGGACCAGAAGGAATCATTTTTGAAAGCAGGATGAATTTCTGAACGTGTTTCATGTTTCCATAAGGCCGTGCCAGCCACACGTTTTTTTTAAATGACGAGGTCGCAGCTCCATCTCGTTCTCTATCCTGCATCTGCCTCACTCTCACAAAAACCCAACATGGTGCCGTTCAGCGGTGTTGCCAGATCTAGAAGTTTATATGTATATTTTTAATTTTTGTGGTACCATATCATTTAAATTTAATGGACTTGCACCAGGATTTCTGTCTTAGAATACCACTACACAGCGACACTTGATTGATCAAGTTCTACAGATTATTGACATTTAAAAATAAATGAATAAATTGTGCCCAATTGTGAGGAAACCTGTCCAATCTGGCAACACTGCACTGAATTCTTAATGTGCCTGGAAAGACCTTAAATCAAACCTGGATTATTCAAGCTGTAGTCTGAAAAACTTAACCTGCTGTGGTTAAAAACAGCACTGGGTTTGACTAGGTTATTTATTCCTTTTAATTTCTTTCTTTAGCAGACAGACTCCTGCTTTCCTGAAAACCAACCACTTCTTATGTGCCTGGGTCCTGCAGCTGCTGCTCCTCACACGCTGTTTGGTTTCAGTGCATACCTACGCTTGAAGGTCAGGATGACACCCAGGAGGATGATGATGATCATGAGACTCCCAGCGATCATGCCGGCCATTTTCACCGTGCTGTCCACCTGCTTCTCCGGCTCCATGGCGTCTGAATCCTGGGTGGATGCACCTGAGCGTCCACGCACACACACACATAAACACACACACACAAAACGTCATATCGGTAGGCAGAATCCAACAAATACATCAAAGAAGCAAACAAACATACATTTTACATACAAAAACAACAGACAGTCCATGCTGCATTAATTTACACAAAGGATCAAGTTCATGCACAAACATACAGCATACATTAGTCAGCTACAAGGGATTAGTCCCGATGTGAGGAGATGACTAAACATTCCTTCAAAAAAGAGTTAAATAAGAGCAATGAAAGTTATGCAGGACGATAAAATATGAAAGAGAGACAATATACAGTGAACCCCGTCCTAAATCAGCAAAAACTTCCCTATTTGCAGACTTTTTTATTTTATTGTTTTCACAAAAAGGACAAATGTGTCTTTTTTATTTTCAAAATAGTTCATCTTTTAACCAAAACCCCCGAAATGTTAGTTGGTTTGGTGACTAAGACATTTAGGAGAGCAAAGAATATAAGTAAAAAAAAAGAAAAAATGATATAAGATGTGTTAGCTCCAACTTTACTTATAGTAAAAAACTAAAGAAATAAGGAAAGAAAGAAAGAAAGAAATAAGGAAAGAAGGAAAGAAAGAAATAAGGAAAGAAAGAAAGAGAGAGAGAAAGAAAGAAATAAGGAAAGAAGGAAAGAAAGAAAGAAATAAGGAAATAAAGAAGGAAAGAAAGAAAGAAAGAAGAGAAGCTATCTGCTATGTAGCAGACAGCATATGGGGTATGAGATCAGAAATATTTGTATTAATGCAGAAAGTTTACAATGTGTCAAAAAGAAACGAAGGGTAAATAATCAGAAAGGTGGGGAAGGAGCTCCAAAGAAAATGTACAAAAATTATTTCATTTCCTTCTGCTGCTGAGTTTCTTAGTCATTTAGTGTAAATTGGTTGAACAATAGTCCTAAACTGCTGTGAAAATAAAACTTGTTTTGAGGGAAAGTTTGCAATTTCTTTGTAGCTTACAATAATGTGGTAAAACTTAACGTGGTTGTTTTGTTCTGCAGAATGTCTCTGTCTCTCCACTCGGTACGATATACAAACAATGGATACTGCAAGGCAGAACTATTATGGTTTATTTGAAAGGTATAAAGAGATACATTATTCTTTCTTAAAATATCTTTTTTTTATATTTCAGATTTTTATTTTTATGCAAATCCTCCACTGAATAAAATCTTGATAAATGTAGAGGCCAGCCGAGCATCTGAAGATGGATTTCCTCCCTAACCTTGTTTTGAAGCCTTTCTGAAGAACGGTAAGTGGACGAAGCTTCAGCGAAGGCCACTTCAAAGGGCCTACTTTGTTAGCACAGTGTTGAAGTAGCAAAACAATATTCAGAACGTTACAATCGGCCGAGGCTCCGAGGCAAACATTCCCCGAAGCGACACACTCAACCAAGAATGTACGAAATTAAAATATTTCAGAATACAGAAGAAAATCCACAAACACAGATAGAAAACTGTAAATGCAAAACACAAGTAGGATGATCAAACAGTCCTAAATATCAATGCAGATTATCCTGGCCTCAGAAACAGATTTTTCTGGACAAATCAACACCAACATGTATTTACAGAGATGCGTCAGAACTGAAATATGAACAGAACATCTGGCAGGCCAGACTAAAGGATTAAATGCTCTGAAAGACAACATCTAACTCCACGCATCCTCTTCGCTGTCAGGAAGGTCTTCCTCTGTTGGACATTTTAGGATTGTATTTTACAAAGATTGACACTGGACAGGCCAGAAAGTGACGAGGAAAAAACAAAAAGTTGAGAGAGGAACAAAGTTGAAAATCAGAACAACTATAAATCAAGATTTTATAGGCCTCTTATTTAAAAGCCTGTGATTGTGCACATGAATGCTCCCGCTCACACCAAGCAGACTCTTGTTATAACCTTGATAGACAAAGACAGGCGATTAATAGAGTAATACTGCCTGTGTGGGAGTTCAGTTAATCCCTTGTCTCTCTCATCTTCACCCCCTCTGCAATAACACAAGGTTGGCAGCAGCATACACCGAACTAGCGACTTAAGCACCTAACCTTGGCACACTTGGTAATAGCTGCCGCAGTCCTCAATGGCTGCACTGATGAGACGTTCTTATGAAATCCCTGAACGCCCTCAATGACAGACCATTCACAGACGGCCTCTCCATCCTTACACGCATTTGAAAAAATATGTATATAAGACAAATACATCTGTCACTCTCAGTCCCACGCTTCAATGCTGAAATAGAAATTCCACTTTACCCTGAATGCTTTTCAAAAGGGATCACAGAGACATTTCAACTGAGGGCTTGATGTATTTCTCTGAAAGAGCGAATAGTGTTTAGTGCTACTTAGAACAAACAATGGTCCTGTTAATCATCAGTAGGCTCAACGAAACTGGGGAGATTTGTCTATTAACTTTAATATAGTTCAGATCTGAAATATAAACACAATATAAAAAGTTAGAGATATTCGACTTCAGAGTGAAATTTCAAGGTTGAACCTAAGATGCATGATGACCATTGATGATGCTTCAGGGAAGGCCGCTTCCCTGAAGCACATTAAGGTCAACTTAATGTGACCTTCTCTAAATTTTGGAATGCACATGTACAAATGTGCATTCAATACAAAACATGTTCAATACATTTATTGCACAAAATCATTCTTAGGTGATAAGATTTTAGTCTGCTCAGTTTTGCCTATGTTGAGCTCCCTTCAGTTTTAGGGCGCTGTCACTTTAAATCAAATAAGCTGTTGCTGGCCACACCCACCGACTCAACGTTTACACTTGCAGGTGAAAATGACAGCAAACAGATGTGCAATTATATAATTGTACATTTTTGAAAAGCACAAGTGGAGCCTCCTGCACAACCAACAAGAGCAAGGCAAGTAGCTTCTGGATGGTAAGTTGACAACTCTTGGCAACGTGGTAAGTGCAACGCTAAATATGTTTTAGATTATGGTGGGTCATAATAAAGCAACAACTAATTCTCAGATGCTCTATAAACTGCAGTTTTACTTCAGTTTTGCTCCTGCACCTTCTTTAAATGTGTCAACCCCTTCATAATTGAATAATCTGATTTATTGTTTTGCAATTTAAATTTGTCCTAAATAAGAACATTCCACTGATTTAGCACATAAAGAGTCAATTTTACAGTTCAGAATGTGTTGTAAGGGTACGTGCTTTACACTTATCTTAGCCTCCAAAAGTAAAACAATCTGGACATCTCAAACCTAAAGTTTGCATTTTGTCTGCTTTAAATGTATCCCAACCAGCTTCAGAGAAGCAGCAGGGATACAAATGTGAATCTTTCCGCTTTCCACCCATTCCCACTTCATGTTACCCTCTCTGTAATCAGAGACCAGAAGTTCCTAGTTGTCCATCAAGCACATTACGGTTACACGAGAGCCTTGGGCGATCATGCAGGAGACGAGCGCTCACATTTCCATGTCAGCCTGTGCCCCAGTAATCACCTCACAGGTGTATTAAAGCTCAATTTCCCCCCTGAGTGATCCACATTATGTATCAGCTGGCACGTTTCACTGTGACCCCCCATTTGTTCACACTTCACAGCCTCACGTGCTGATTGGGTTCAACAGTTCATGATGCAACAGCAGAGGACCCCATCTGGCAACGGGTTCAGCTCCATTTGACACTGCAATTGACCAGGTTGGGAGCCGTTCAGCCAATCAGGTGAACTCAGTCGGCGCTCTGACCAGGACAGGAGAGATGTGAGGTAATACAAGCGTGTCCATTACAAAGGGGTGAGACCTGAGTTGAAGCAAAATACCACGGCTAAATGGGATTGATTCACAGCTGGTGGAGGAGCAATATGGAGGCTGGGGGAGCCTCATTTATAGCTGTATTGTTATAATGAGCTAACAGGTGGCATATGACACTTTATGGATAAATCTTCCTTTCTTACCGCCAGTGGCTTTAAACGGAGTCCATAAAAGGAACTGTCAGACCATTTATACACCATTCAAATTTTGATTTTATGTCAGTGCTCCTTCCTAAAAGAATATTTTACACAAGGAGACAAGAAATTAATGTAATTTACTCTTTCACTTTATACAACACTATATATATATATATATAAAGTAGTTATATTATCTTCCTCTTTGGCTTCCACTATTGTGATCTTTAGTATTTTTGGGTAATGTGCCAAAATAGTGGGAAACTCTGTCCAGCTGGCTAAATGTAGCATCAGCATGGAAAATTGAAGTTCATAACACTATTAGCAAACAATTATTGCACTCCAAACATGAGCATTGTACACATTGATATTGTAATGACCAGTAGTGGGCGCACTTGTGCTAATGCACTAATAGCAGAACTAACTTTTCATTTTGCGCTATAGCATGTTTGCCAATTTTGAAAATGTTTATAGCATTTAACCTTCCGTAAATGTTTTTTTCTGGAGAAAATCTGAAGCGCTAGGTTACTAGGCTGCTGTGTAAATTTTTGGTTAAATAAATTGCAACATCCGTGTTGATGCTTATGTCGTTGATGTTCATTAGTTAGCAATACTCAGCAACTAAATAACTAAAAACATAAATCAAAGGTATATTCCAAAAAATCCCTTTCCATACAGGTAGACGTGCAATAACAAATTTGATCATGTTGAGGATGATTTTTTAACACAGGGTGGATATCAACATGGTTAAATGTAGCACTTTAGCAATAGCTTCCGCTAAGTACTGTGTTGGTGTAGCACTTTAGTGTTAGCAGAACTAATTATTAGGATTAGCGCAGGTAAACATTTGGTTAGAGGTGCCCACCGCTGTCGATGGCGGTGTATTAGCAATCTATTGTGTTGCTCTAGTGCAGAGGTTCCCAAACTGTGGGACGCGCCCCCTGGGGGAGGCGCCGTGCCATTGCAGAAGGCGCGCGGAAAGCAATATGGATAAATGGGAAAAAAAACAAACGGTGAACGATGTGTGTGTGCGTGTGTGTGTGTGTGTGTGTGGATGGAAGCGTGTAACAGGGAGTCTCTAATAGTCTCTTACACCCCCACCCCCACCCCACCCCGGTCACACATCGCATCACAGCGAGTCTCTCTCTCTACCCCCCCATGTAAAATTTCCAGTTTGAGATTACCACTTTAAAAGGTGACCAGTAAACATGGCCAATGCTGTACAAGTCTTCTTATTTCTACTACTTATTTATAAACTCTTTTTCTTGTAATTACTTCCAGATCCACAGAGAAGAGGAGAGACTCTTAATGCCTGAAAGAGCCTTGAAACTATTTCTTCTGGAGAGAAGGTGAAATGTGGAAATGAGAGGTTTAACTGCTCCGGCTGTCTCTGTGGACCCCAGACTTCACAGCCGCTTGGCCTTCCCAGTGACCGTCTGCTCACACCAGGGGAATACTGCACACATGAATGAGCAACTGACTGCAGGAAAACGGGAACTGGTACACAAATAATACACTAATGTAGTTTTAATCTGCAATGGTTTGCAGAACTGGACAGGAGATTCTTGTTTGTTTCTGCATTTTCATTTTAGCTTGTTTGACACAAACAGAGCATCCGAAAAGTTTCACTTGTATCCGTTTCCTTAAACTTCTTCACACAACTACCCCATTTTGAAAATGTGAAATTTTGTTGTTTTTTTATTGTAACATAATGTGAAAACTTTTTATGTTTTCACTGTAGATTTTAGCAGTAAAATATCTTATCTTTTTCTCCCACATAAATATTCTTTAAAACAATTAAACTACGCGGCTTGATGGATATTTTATTTCTGGACACTAATAATGCAAAATACAAATTAATACCTCCATTTGATAATACTGGCTGCCTGTTTTAGACTAATCCTGTGAAACATCTCCGGCCTGTGAACATTTGTCTGATATCATTTCAACTTATACATCTCTTTTCTTGCAGTTTTTTTTTTCATTCCATTTTTATTTCACTCACTTCGTGAGCACAATAAAATTACTAGGGAGGAATTAGGGGTAAAGCCAGAGATATTAAAAACATAATCTGATCCAAATAGAGAGAAGATTGATTCTCCCAGCTAGCGTTGCTCTGCAGCACCACAGGATAGCATATTAAAACGGGAGTTCTCTTGCTGTGTGTGATTTTGTGCATGCCTGTGTCGGACGATGAGACGTTTGAGACCATCTTATAGGTTTTTAGTGAAATTATGAGGTAAAATTAAAGTTTATTTTAAGAATTTGTGCAGTTTTTGTGTGAAGAGAGAGTCATTCTTTTACCTGAATGTAAGCGATAAGTTGTAGATGTACGCTTCTGCTTCCTGCTGTGTTTGAGTGATCTGGATGAGTCTGATTTGAATGTTTAGTTTAGGGCTTTGTTTTTTGACCAGCTGTGGGTGGCTTTCTGTGGATTAGTGTTAGTATGGCTGAGCATGTTTAACTAGATTATTCATCTGAAATAAACCACACTGCTCTATCTGATCTATAATCTGCTCTCCCTGTGTTTATATGACTAACAACTATTGACCACCAGAGCTACATATGGCCTGCTAGCTTTAGCCTACCTGTACATCCTAAAGGGAGCGTATTCTTATCCTGGTGTCTAGTAAAAGCATAAAATACACAATATTATTCACCTGAATCTTTTTTTAAGGCCCTGTTCACACAGAGCTGGTTTTCAGTGAAACCTTAACATCTTTTGCAAAGCTGCTCCTCGTTTACACGCCTCCAGTGATTGGACACAGAACCCTTTTGTAACCAGATCTCAAAGCGAAACTTTTTGGGAACACTCCTGTAGAAGGTGTGAAGTACTCTGCAGCTATGAAACCCCACATGCAGGATTGATTCTACTCACGCCCATGAACAGTAAAAAATGGCAGAGATAAAACTGTATTGTGTGCTACTTAACCTGTTCAGTTCAACATATCTTCTGATAATGAATAAATATATTTTTAAAAGGAGGTTAAGGGTCAAAGCACATGTGCGCTTCAACGGCATGCTAAAATCACAGCTCCGCGTGGCGCCCAGACATGACAACTACAGCAGATTCAAGGTGTCTTGTTGGTCTGGTGTAAGTAGTAACACGACGTCAAAATGTGGAATTTTCCCCTAAAAAAAATCTGAAAATATCAGCAGCAAATAAATAAAGTCTAAATCACTTTTGGATTAGGGCTACACTGCGATGCAGTTGGTGGCAACCGTCCAGAAGTCAGGATATTGCTGCAAAAACCCCAAACACCTCATGGCCAACTAACACGAGGCTGTATTTATGCTAAACCAATGTAAAAATTAATGAACAATGAATAAAAGTGAGATTTCTCAAAGCTGAAGTTTCTTTATATATTTTTACAGTACTGTGAGAGGGCATTGTCTAGTACTTATTCGTAGTACTTTGAGGACATCGAATGTCCTGCTCTGGTCCAAACGTTTAAAGACATTTTTCGTTTTTCATTGTGCTTCTATTTTCCCGGTCTTGTATTTTTGTATTTACAGATGGTGTATAGGATTTCACAATCAAGTTTTTAAGATTCACGGGACTCTTGTGAAGTCGAGCAGATGGGTGACTCACCAATCTGTCTGGTGGAATAATGCAATACATTTGTTTGAACACAAAAATAGGAAAAAAAACAATAATTCATGGGCGGGAGTCGATCTGCGCTGGCGTCTTTTCTCTTATTTTGAACTTTGATGTGGGTTTCTACCAGTCTGTCTTTGTTGTTGAAGCTGTTTCTCATTCCATCTCTTTTTCCCTTAAGAATTTATTCAGTGTGTCTTTCTTGTTTGCCTTTCTCTTAATCTATTTTATGTGTCAACTCTAAACTCGGTTGAATGTTGCTTGCTGACTGTGCAGCTACTTAAAAAGCACTTCATCCTTTGTTTGTTGGTAGTGTGCCCTTAAAATGTCATATCCTCCCCAGATATTCACCTACAAACATATTCTCCCCTTTTCAGAGTCTGACTCAATCTGCTGCAAATTTAGAGGGCAACCTGACTTACTAGGTAGGAAGCAGGAAGCACATTGTCATTATTTATGAAAAAAGACAGATGAGAATAAGGTGTACCATGAGTCAAACCAAACAAATCAGACATCAGTCAAAATTGCAGGTTTAAACTGCAGTCACATCTCTGAGTTGACCTTAAACAAATGCTGATGGCAAGCAACCTGTTGCATCAGTATTGCAGAGCAGCGGAGTCAGTTACAACATGACTCTGTACAGAACCAAGTAGAACCGACCTCGGGACTAATGGTAACAGCAATTGGAGCTGACACAAAACAGCAACGTGTTTATAAGAAGCGGGTTTGATGCGTCAAAAGGTCACACAATTACCATCGACGTAGAAATCCTATTCCTCATTCAGCATGCCGACGCTGGAGCGCTGAAGCGCTCCAACGGCATTTCTTTTTATCTTTTCATTTCAGTCAGTTTTTAGTTTGCTTCTCCTCCCACAGTGTTGAAAGCAACCATATGGAAAATACATCAAAACAAATGGCTGTCAGAAACGGTGTGCCATGGCTTGTCCTTGCAATACTTCACACTCTGTTGATGAAATTTGCATAACACTTTATGCAGACATTCCTATAGAGTAATATGGGCTTGGTTCACGTTGGCACTCCAGAGATCAGCCGTATCTTAGCTGAAGTATATCACTGAATTTTAAAACTGAACTGACATGTTTTAAAAATCACAGTTTCAGCTTTAATGGTGAAAAACTGGTCACACTATAAGCGTTTCATGTTAGTCAGTATCAATAATTGATTCATTGTTTTGTTTCTAATGTCTAAAATAACCCAGTGGCCTGGCACAGTTTTCACTCCACACCATTGCTGTTTATTTTTAAGCAGCTACGAGGCCCAGCAGCCAAACCTGAAACTGCTGCTGTGCAAGTTACTCAGCAAGTTGTTGCTAGGTAACCAAAAAGTGGCCTAGCTTAGCTAAAGCCTTTCCACAGCATACATCTCCCAGAATGCTGTGCGGCACTGGATCAGAGTTCAGTGAAATTATTGAATATTCTATCAGACGTATTGTCTTTCGATATTATTGCTCACGTGTCCATCATGATCTATATTGTTATTGATTTATAGGCCAACCACATTTTAAGGCTTTTTGAATCTTTTACTATAGAATATTTATCTTAAAGTGCAGTGATGCCACATACTACCTAGCACACTTAGCCTTTAGGTTTAAACTGGTTTTATGCCCATCATTTTATTTACCTACTGATGCTCTACAAAAAAACTATGAAAATTCTGACATTTTCATCAATTAATGAAAGCACCAGAGATGCAAAGATGCCCAGGACAGAGTGTTTAAAGTGAACTCATCCCAGGAGAAAAGGATGTTTGGTCACCACAGGATTTACCAATACAGCTAAATATGAAGCTAATGCAGCAGAAGTATTTAACAATGTTCAATAACAGAATTTTAACTAACATTACTAACCAGTCAAATGTCTTTTGGTAAAATGTTGAGTTGCTTGTGATGTCAGTGGAGTCCAGCAGGCTTTTATAGACATTCTGACATTCAGTTAAATGTTTCTTTCAAAGGACATAATGCATCCAACACTAAACATCAGTTTTATTTCAGCGTTTACACAATCATCTTGCACTTTCATTTTCCACAGATTTTTTAATGTCCAGACTTGACATGCAGCAGGAAAAACAGGTATTTGGCATTCATGAAGAGTCAGGGAAAAGGTCTAAGAGTAAAACGAAAGCAGGAAACTAACAATGAGCTGAATGGTACCGTGAAAGAAAGGTTTTCATTTTCATGTAAATGAGAGCTGCCATCATCCCTTGCTGTTTCATCAAGTATTCAGTTGGCTTTAGTCGGATTCGGACACAAAATACAGGCAAATAGGCTGCGGATGGTTGTTTAAATTGTGCACTTACGTGATATGAAATTATAGAGTTTAATCTTTTATGGAGGCGATCTTTGGTGCTTGCTCACTTTCAAATGAAACCTTTTTTTATTAGATGAAACAAATACTGATACTTCTGTGAATCCATTGCAATCAGTAGACTGTCACCTGTGTAGCGCAGCTTCCCTGGAGTATGTGGGCTTACATGCAAGACAGAGTTGAGGTTCAACCACAGCCAGCAACATCCGAAGCAGAGCAGACATGCAAACGAATGCAGTAAGATGAAGATGAGGAGGAACAACAACCAAGGAGCCCCAAAAATAAAAAACCAAGACAAATTAGGAAACAGAGGGATAAAGTGGAGGAGGTGTAGGGCAGGGAACAACCAAAATGAATTATTGTTTTGTGTCGTGTTTATGGTTGTGCTGTGACATAACATAGGGAAGAAGATATTCTGCCTATAAAGAAATAATCACCTTCGCTTGGGATGACTAGAATGTACGGCGTTGTTATTTGTCCCCTACCTATTACCACTAAGGCCAAGGGCCGCACGTCCCCGCCGGAAAGCATGAGAGAGAGAGGGAAGAGAGAAAAACAAACAACAACAAAAAAAAGGAAAAGAAAGAAGAAAAAAGTCTAAGAAAAAAGATATATCGTTTTATTTATCAGTTTCATTAGATCTCCCTGCTTTGATCTGTCTAAGGAGAGACACTGCAGCGGTGAGAGATGGCACTAGCACAATGAAATCAATAGCATTTAGCTGGGATATGACTGGTCTGTTTGCCAAGGAAAAAAAACTGTCAATGAGCAATCTGAGTGGCTTATCACCAGGCGGCGGCCTGACAGATGTGTCGAATATGCCTATTTAGTAAAGAGCTGACAGCGAATGCAGATGTGGTGTTAGGAGTTAACATCGGAGTCAGAGTCAGCCTGGACTGACGGGTTAATAGAAACAAAGGGACAAGAAAATGGACGAAAGAAAGAGATGGTTAAAAAAAAAAAAAAAAAACTTTGTGGCAACTTAGAGAACAAAAATCTGATTTCTGCTGGTGAACAGTTTTCATTTCTAAGGAAGAGATGGTCTATTCAAATTCAAATCGGAGATTTTTTGAACGATATTTATTGTACAGAAGGTAAAACCAGGAAAGTTGAAACCACTGTAAAAAAATCTAAATCTTACCGAGTCGTTTCTTTAGTTCCTAGTGCAAATATCTGAGTTTACTCGAAATAAGAGACAACTAACTGACAAGTAGCTTTTCAGTAAGATATATTAGCTTGATTTTAGTCAGTAATTCATGGGTATTAATAAAAACTACCGGTTACGCACATAGAATAAGATAACACTTATAACATGGGACAAATATGTTGTTGTAAGTCAAATTATCTGCCAGTGGACAAAGTCCTTTTTTATCAATATTAATTTATTGACTTAAAACACATGTCTTCTGAAAAAGGTACTTCTCAGTTAGCTTTGTCTTATTTCACATGTACTAAAATATTTGCACTAGAAACTAAACCCAAAATACTTGTTTTTTGCAGTGCAGTGCTTACATAAAGGCACCAACACACCTGTCATAAACAGTAGGTCCCATCAGAAGCTCAATTCGGATCCATGAGGCATATTTTGTGTCTGCTGACCATCAGTCACTGCTGAGCTCTGGTGCAGCTCCTTGTACATCACAATGTTTGTTTCCCTCAATTATTTTTTTTTTTAATCAGACTGTAAATTTTAAGGACTTACTTCTTTTACTTAATTCTCAGTTCAAATAAAAATTAAACAATCAGGTTTCTTAGATATTTTTCCTTATGAAGCTGAAACACCTCAGTTTCTTCAGGTGGATTTGCCAAACCTGCCGTCAGAAAATGTTTGTCTATTTGACGGAGTGCATTAAAACCACAACTTTGTATTTCTCTCAAATGCATTTTAAAAATGCAAAAGAAAGATTTAAATTCAGACTCTCTATGGGCTGATGAGGGGGAAGTAAAACTCTGAGTCATGTCATCTCTTAGTGAGGATGGAGAGACGGAAAACAGAACAGCTGTTCAGAGACAGTTTCCCTACATGCTAAATATTAAGCTCACAAGTTTCTGTGCCTCTTTTACTGATGCATATTACTTCCATATCAGATTATGGATCAGTCCCTCTTCTAAAGCAAGGTCAGATTTCTAACATTAAACAAGGATCTCATGCAGCCAGATGCTGATGATTTCTTCAAGGTTTTTAGTTCCCATTTAAGTAAATGTCTGCAAATATGTAGTAGGATAAACTACAGATGCAGCAGCATCTGGAGAAAATCAATCAAAAACTAACCGACAGGACAGAGTTTTAGAGTTTTAGAGTTTGTGATGTTGAGTGATTCTGTTAATATTACCTTCAGTTCGATTGTTATTATTAGTTTCTGTTTTCAGTTGAGCTGGCTTGTAATGAGCTGACTACTTATTTTACTGCAGACACATCCAAAGTTTTACACCATGAGAAAGTTTGTCTAATGACAGAATTAAAATATCCTTCAGTTTAAAGTAAAAAATTGATCTAAATATCCTTTAAACTTTCAAAAATCTGCTGAGGCAGTAAGAAAAAAAAATATTTCAAAGGTTCAATTCAGCCTCAAGCCATACAGACAAAACATGTTTTGATAATGTGAGTACAGCAAACCCAAGTCCACTGAAGCCCAGACCTAATAACCAGACAGCAGATGTTTCATTTACAGCTTTACAGTCAGAGGCCTTGATTTGTGATGATTTTCATTAAAGTTTGAAATGCTCCTGCAAGTTAAGCGTTGCTACTTTTAAAGAAATTCAGTTTTAAAACTCTTAAACATTGGATTTCTTATATGCCAACTAATTTCAAAAGCATATCCTGCTTATAAAATGTGCGTCTGCTGCAGTGAAATGAACTGATTTCCATATCTGACTCACCTCGTCTGCAGCAGACTATTAAACTGAACCACTAGTGGGTGAATGTTTCGACAAAATTCAAAGAAAATGTCTGTTATAGAGAAATTAAATTTTGCAGAGATCAATATTTTGGACTATTACAGGACTGGAAAGAGGTGGATTTTAGAGAAAAACTTAATATCTACTCAAGGTTGAGGAACATTTTGCTAAAAGGCCAAGATGGTGGCCAGCTGTGGTAAAAGGAGTGGCTTTGGACAACTATCAGCTGAAGCCTCAGACGTTCTCTGAGACATCCTGACATCCTGAACACAAACTTCCTGTTAGAGGAAACTCAAAAACAGAAATGTGGAAATAAAGAGGAGCTTTCAGTGCTTTAGAAAATGTTGAGTTCAAACACAGCTGCTGGGAATCTCAAGCATCTGTTGTGTTCCTTGTCTACACATTGCAGTGATTACAGACGACGTCTGTCATAAAGAACCTGCTTTTTTACAGCAGGACAAAAACAGCTGCATTTCTGTTCAGCTCCAAACTGCTGTGTCCCAGAATGCCTCAGAAACAAATGTTCCTGTATTTAGCACCTCTAACTGTTGTTTTTTGGTAATAAACATGTTTAAAAATATTCTTTAAAATATTTTTGTCTGATCATGCAGCAAGAGTTTAGATGAAAAATAGAAGAAGAGATCAGATTTACTGCACGTCTCCAACTTGAACTCCTCTTCATTGGTTTTCTGTTAAATCACCAAATTATCTGGAAGAAAAAACTATTTTTTCTTTTTTTTTGCTGCAGGTTTACGGGGTTGGTGGATGTTCCTCTTCACTGTCATCACATAGCTGCTAAAGTATTTCTCTGACGTGAGGAATGCATACAATGTGCTTATTTCTTTATAACTGGGGTGTCCAAAGTGTGGTCCGGGGGCCATTTGTGGTCCTTGGACTGATTTTGTGAGGCCTCCAATTGCAATTAAAGAATGATACAAATCTGTACAAATTTGGCCGTCCAGCCCAGGTGGCTGATGCAGACAGAGACTTTTTACCTGTGATTCAGGTAAAGATAATATGATTTTTTTTTTCTTACAGTGGAAAATATTAAGTAAAAAGCATTCGGTTTTTATAATAAAAACCAAATACTTTTTACAGCAAAGGGAGCTTTTTTCTGAAAATCTCACTTTGCTGCACCAAAATCAGCTTTGATTTAATTTATTAAACTTTGATAAGTATAGCAAACGTTTTCTGCTCTTAAAGCTGAACATAAATTTGTTCAGTCAAGCCCAAAAGAATTTGAAGATAAGATGCTTTTATTGCAGTAAATCCTTTTAAAGTTTTGAATAACATCCCATTCGTACAAAAAAGAAAGAAAAAAAAAATATATGTGCTTGATTGTAGTTTTCTCTTTTGGTTTTTGGCACGCAACTACTTTTGACTCTATAATTGAAAAAACATTTGTACTCAGAGAGCCATCTTTGAGATAGTTGGAACTGCATATTTCACAGAACAAGACAGTTTTGCATTAATTTGTACTGGAATAAACTAAATGAATATGGATCAATCTGGACTGCAAATTACTGGAAATAAATTTGACCCGTTGGCTAAAGTGCCTTCACATCATTTGTTGGAGGAATTTGCACGATATAGATAAAACTGAATTAAACTGTCAAATAAACCTAATTTTTCCTGTTATTTATTCTAAAAAGTGTGAAGAATAATTCTAACCAAAATTGCTGCTTGTAATTGTTTTCTCTGATTGGAGTAAAAAGACAGACTCCATTTTCCACTGAACTCTAAGCTTCCTCAAAACGATCCTTCTGCACTGCCACTCATCACTGCCCACTTTAAAACTTTCACGTCCTTTTAAATTAGATGTGGACTTGAATTTTTGAAAATTAACTATTTTAAATTTTAAAAAGAAAAGTTTTCCATTTGTGTTTTGAAGAGAGCCACAAAGTAAAAAGCATGTCTTTTCTGAAACACACATACATGCAGACAGTCAGTGTCTACACACCCATTATATTACCTATAACCTAACCAAAACAAACAAACAAAAACATTAGGTATGATAGATGAAGAAAAAAGCTATAAGAGAAAGAAATGTGCACAAATGAGTAATAAAGCCTTGATGTACTGTGGATGAGACAGAAACAGAGATTGAAAATGTGGAAAAATCAAATCAATGCTTGATGCAGATGAAAAATGGGATGGAAAAAAAAAAACAGAAGGTGAGAAAAATCGATAGCAAGCTGAAAAGCTTCCAAAGCACACTCCCCAGAACAGAAATGGGTGTATCTGCAAAAGATGAGCAGCAAATAAAGATTTGAGACACGGAGAGAGCCAGGCAGAATGGGGTGGAATCAGAAAGGCTTTAGCATCCGTCCACTGGGTCTAATGAAGCTGATCGAACAGTCTACTGCGACTCTGATCTGGAAACACTGGTGAACAACACAGATGTGGCATGAGATGACAGAAGGAGAGCCGGGTACAGGAAAAGGAGCAGAGTGTGAGAAACATTGGAGCAGAAGAGATGGACAGAGATGCTGCGGAAGAAAAGCATGCAGGATCACATGGTTGTGAATAGTTGGCCTTTTTCTGCAGTGTGTGAGTGTTTGTCTCTTCTAACTAACTCCTACCGGTTGACATGATAGCAAAACTACAACATGATCACTGGAATAATAAAAATAATACTTAATGTTGCTGCGTATCAATGGAAGGGTGCTCATACCTTTGCGAGCCAGACGGACGCAGTTGGTTTTGGTTTCCTGTGAAGAAAAAAACACACAAGTTGAGACCTATAACATAGAAAAACTCAAATATTCCGTTAAGTCGAGAAATGAACACACTGAAGTTTCCAACAAGATATTTTTTGTATTTTTGCAAGCTGAGTAAACTTTCCATTCATCTACTTTGCTCCTTTTAAGGGCACATTTCTCAGAATTGCGTGTCACAGATGCTAACTCTTGTTCTACCACAGCACTGGTAGATGAAGGAGTGCCTCAAGGCTCTTCCTTCACACCACTGCTGTTTCTTTAACGTACAACAGTCCAATGGGGTTCAAATACTCCAGTTTGGTCTCAGAGTTTATTCATTCATGTTGCAAATGAACCATATCAGCTAATCTGGGAATATACGGAAAAGCTCTGGGAAAGCTTTATGTGGGTTATTAGTATTATAACTATTACTATTGAATATTAACTTTAAATGTTGCAGAATAAACTATATGCAGGAATTGTACTCAGCTGTAAAATCTTTTATTCTGGTGACTTGGTATTCTTTTTGGGACAGAACATCTTTAAACTATTTAGTAACAACTATGGGATTCTTGCAGAGAAACATTTTGCCAGATTGTTTCCCTCTGTTGTTGAATCCAAATACCTGCTGTTAGGATTTTGGCTTGTTTTTTTCTTTTTTTTTGCAGTTTTGTTCATTTGTTTTCTGTGTTTTGCCTTAGTTTTACCTATCAGATTTAGATCGGCCTTATTTCTGTTTTACTTCAGATCAATCTGTTGTTCCTTTATTCCACCTGCTGCAGGCATGCCACACAGTAAGGCTGTTCCACACACATGTACAGCATGCCTTATATTTGCAGACATCTGTTTTTGCAAATCAAATGATAATCTTTCAAATTTGAAGCCTAAATGTGCAATATGTCGAAAAATGCCTGCATGGCAGGATTAGCATCCGATTTTCTTGAAAATTGAATCTTTCTGCATGAAAGGAAGAGAAACAGAAAGTGAAGCATCCTTCAGATGTTCAGTTTTAACATGTTTTATTTGGCCATTAAGTGGATTAGTTAGTCAAAATAATCAGACTTTAATGTGAGATGAAGTTTAGTTGGATAGTGAAACATTTTAATTAACAAAAGCAACATTTTTAGAACTAGAATATTATTTTATCTACATTCAAAGAAAAAATGCATTAGATTTTTTATCAACTTTAATTGTAATTTAAGGGCTGAAATAAGTTAGGATATGACCTATGTTTTAGTAAATTTAAGTTTTTAAAATTGGTTAAATATAATTTAGATCAAATTAGATGAGAGAATTTTAACTAAATCACAGTTGGAAATTAATACTTCAAGACTATTTTTCCTTTTTTGAACAGATTACAGACATTATGTATATAACTAAATCTGTAAAAAAAAAAAAAGTGTACTTCAACAGCAATTTTATTTTCCTATTAATGTTCGCAAAGAGAAAAGGGTCGGCTCAAGTCTCCATTACTTTGGACATTTTCCTGTTTTGTGAGGAAACACTGATGTGAAAATTTGGGCCAATACCATCCAGTATTATTTGCTATTTTGGTTGCTAAGCAATATTTACTAGTGTTAGATATATATTTTACTACTATTAGAGACAAAAGACATGGTGTGTGTTTCAAGATGGAGTGACTTTTTCAAGCATATCACTAAATTTGTTTTGGAGATGCAGCTCTATCTGTTCATATTCCTCATATTGTTTATTTCAGAGTTTTCACCTCTGCCTGACTGGCATGAGGAAATATCAAGTCCAGAGATCCACTGAAGGTGACTTCATGCAGCCAAAGTCAGGAAAGTAACCGTCTTCATTTGCCTTTCATTGGTTCTTAACAAAGGATTTAATTAAAATCAATATTTATATCAAAAATGTGAAAAACTCATTCATGCTCATTAAAATTCATAAAAGGTCCACACAATTATCAGGTTTTTTCTAGCAATGTAAACTGCTTGAATGTGAGCAAAAGCCTCTAAGCACTACAAAGAGAATGTTCCTCTCCTGTCAACAGACAAAGAATAAAAGTGCATTTAGGGATTTTGGAGTCTGAGTGCATCTTGATTGACAGCAACTGTCAGAAGGTAAAATCTCTCTCCTGGAAACTCCAAAACTGGCACTCTGAAGCTTGTTTAGTGTGTGTGCCCCTGCGTGTGGGGGTGTGTGTGTGTGTGGCGGGGGTGAGCGACATTGATTGTCGGAGTAGCCAGGCCAACCCCTGAGGCTTTTTACTTGTCAAGGAAGGTGTCTGGCTGGCTTCTTCGCAGCGAGGAGGAGCATGTTTCTCCATGCATGTCACAGTTCCCTTTTGTTTTCTGCCATTTCTTGCCCAATTTCTTTGTCCTCTTCCTCCTCCGCAATCCTTCCTCTTCAACAGTTCTAACTTTGCAGCATTTCCCCCCCTAAATACCTCTTCATCTACCTCTGAAATTCCCTTCCTGTGTTTCGTCCATTCAACCATTTAGCAGACTTTGGTCTTTTTTGAAATTTAGCACAAGTGGCTCAAAGAAAATGTTTCACGTTTCCATGAATTTTAACTTTCTTTTACTTTTATGAATCTCAGCATTAAAGTGCAACTATTACCATCCTGTGAACTGTGTTGTGCACAAGCCCGTTGGAGTAATCATGTTCATGTGTGGAGTTATTTTGGGCAGACTTTGATTCTAACCACATTTGTAACTTGGTGGCAGGTAACTGTGGATTTTGACAACATTAAACTGTTCTTTTGGAACACAAGTGGCTGTTGCTAGAGTGGTTGGGTTTATAGAACCTTTTCACTTCCATTTCACACTGAAAACAGTCACACAATATAAAAATCATTTGTGAAGTATTTTGGTGCCCTGGGCTGATAATGTTTCGGGGATTGCATATCCTTTTCATTAATTTGAAACTGATCTATACAAACTAAAGGTCTTTGCCTTAAACAAGCTGCCAAAAATGAATAAATAAGCCCAAAAATCAAAGTTCACACACAATAAAGCAACGTCACAGTGAGTTTTTAAATAGTTTAACAGTAAATAGTTTACCCTGAAAATAATGATTGGATTTTAAAGTAACAACTTGAAACAAATCAGCACTGATCATGGAGACTGAATAGGAAATGGCTTAGTGTCAGATTTTAGCGGTTAGACTTCTCTTTGTCCCACTAGCCCTGTTAGTTTCGGTTGTATTTACCCAGAATGCCCTGCGCTGTTGTTCATTCACTGCTTTTGAGCAGTCCCCGGTCCGCTTGGCCTTCATAAACGCATTAGAACCGCACCAGTAGAACAGACTTTTTTTTGGTTCACAACAGAGTTCGGTTACGTGTTCACAGCTCAGCAAACGAACTCGGCGTTTTAGACAAACGGACTGGAGTTCTGTTAAAGCGGACTGAAAAGGGCTGATGTGAATGCACCCTTACAGTTAAAAAAGTTAGTTTGGTTCTAACTTTATCATTTTTTACCTTGTAGTTTTACTGTGGATTTATCAAGCTCATTTGAAAGCATTGCTTGAATTTACAAATTACATTAAGGTGACTTATTCTCACCAGTTTAATATAAATCACTAAGGTTGTGTATTTTACCATTTTTTCTTCCTTGTCAGGGAATTAAAACAAAATGTTTGAAAACTATAATATTTGATATCTGAAACCTTTGTAAGGTAATTTATTTATGTTTTTAATTTTTGTTTTTCATTTCTTTTTTTCTTCTCATCTGATTTCATATCATTTAATTGTTGATTCTGTGATAAGATTTCTCATACTTAATGTAAGAAGAGTGGAATTGGTGTATTTTTAACAAATATGTACGGGTAGGCATGTATAAGCTGAATGGCTTATGAATTATTTTTATTTGCCTTTGTTTTGAATTTCTTTGCAAGGGTGATTGACTAAGAACAATTGTTATTATTATTATTTTGTGTGTGTCAGTGTTTTAGACTGGATAAACTATAGACAATGAATGAGGCAACTCGGTCTCCTGGAAAAAGTAAAGTCAAACACTCCACACAAGTCCTGGGTAAATTTTGCTCGGAGGAAAGTCAACCTTAGAAAGAGACTGAAGTTGTAGGTTTAAAGGTTGCATCAGTGCAACGGGGAGCTGCTCAGCCTGGGAGGGAATGAAAAGCTACAAAGACACATGTTTCAACTTCTGTCTCAGATTATGCTTAAGCAGAAAATATACATTTTGTGAAAGAGTTTTGCTTTTCAGTTTACAAGACAGCCTCACAATATTTTTCCACCTGCATTTTCCCATCTGCAGTTACTTCCTTTAACCCTGACTTGCTTCTATTATTGCCTCAAGTGATAAACTCTCTTCACTCGTTATAGTTTCACCCCCTCCCACCACATCGTTCCTCATCCCAGAGTCCCAAATCCTTCCGCTTGTCTTCCTTGCAGCCCGAGGCAAACCATCCCTGTGTGTGTTTGTGGGACATTGCATGGCAGTGAAAGACATGGAGACTGCCGTTGGTAAGTTGTTTTATTTGTTCAGATGAGAGACTGGCATCCGGCTGACTGTATTTGTATTTTTCCTTGTAAAAATACAAATATACCAACCATTTAAATCCAAAATTTCAGCTCTGTTACAATATATTATGGGTTAGAGTCCAAATTTTTCCATTAACACCCAATAAACAAAATATTCTGAGTTCAAAAGCAGGAACAGATTTACAAGTTTTTGAGTGATATTTAACTTTCTTTATGTTTCTTTTAGCTAAAGATTTTGTTTACCTGTTTGACATTTGACTGAACCTTTATTATGAAATGCAGAAATAATTTATTGTTTTTGACTGATTCTAACTATTGTAAAAGAATTACGATTCATTCACAATTAAGTAATTGATGTAAACTAGATTTAGATTAGATTTAAGTGATGAGTAAATATTAGCTAACTAAATTTTGAATGTAAATAAGATCAGGTGACTGTATTTGAATTGGTGTTAACTTTCAGTGCAGACAAAATCTTCCTAAACTTTGAGTTGGATAAGGTTAGAAAAATGTTACAGTTAGCTGTTTTATGGAATATAATTTGAGTAGCTTAAACTTTATTTGTTGTGTGGGTTTTCCCCTTACTTTGAGTTACAGTTAAATTCACAAACTCCATTGTAACATCTAAGTTAAAATTTAAACCAAAACCAAAAATGTTTAAAGTATTTAACGGATATTTCAATGGTTTTCAGTTTTAAATTTAAGTCATTTTGATTGAAAGGTATTTAAATGTTAAATTTAGACAAACCTGAATAAATTCCCAGAATTAAACTCGTTGTTTGAGCCACCTAAACTACGCAAAATCAAGTTTTTGCAGGATATTTTCTGGTACCAATAAAAAGGATTGTTTATGTTTGACTCAACATGGTGACAAGATAAAAGGGGAATATTATTAGCACGACAGAACTGAAAGGGAACACAATGTGAGCGAAGGTGATGACAAGAGAAAAAAATGGAGTATAAAAACAAAGTGGGAGGACATTCGTGGGAGGAATAAGAAAAAGGTACAGTCCAGGAGGGATTTAAAGAACTGAAACAAAAGAAAAAATATATAAACGCAAAGAATACAGAAAAAAGAGGATGAAGAGTTAAATGACAAGAGGCAAACATTTTACTGGTTTGAAGGTGGAAAATGGCAAAATATTACACATGAAAAACCGTAACGATGTTTTTTCTGTCAGAAGCAGCAGCGCTGTAGAGCTCGAGAGTGGGTGGATGGAGGGAACAATTCTTCCTAAATGTTCTCCTGAGAGGTGGTGACAGAAAAGGAAAGACAGAGGAAGGTGTGGCAATCGTCTTGATGGACAGGTGGGTGTCGGAGGAGGGGAAAAATAAAATAGCGGGATTATCCGAGACTGGCAGGGAATGAGAAGCACTTTCATCCATAGGATCAAACTCTTACGCACCAACATCGTCTTGTTAGATGCAAATGAAGAAAATAAGAAAACATCTGCAGCTGCAGGGAAAAGTGACACCGACTCCTGCGGAAGTGACTGACAGAACAAGAAATGAAATAAATGCACTTTGTGAGGGTAGTGGATAAGGTAAATCCTTGATTGGCAAATATCACCTCTCACCTTTCTGCAGCTATAATGAAGAGACTACAGCTTTGGAGGCTAAAGCATTTAAACACACTCATTGCTGCACCCATAGGGGGCCCAGCGGCTGGGAAACGGAAAATAAAACCTGGTCAGAGTTGTGAAATCTCTGAGTTCAGGAAAATAACAGCAACAGTTTCAATCTGGGAATGAGAGCATGACCAGAATACATAAATACAGTCATGAATAATCCAACTGGGCGCCCATTTTCCAAGCCTGACTTCCCCATCAAATCATCTGGGTTATGGTGGCTGAACATGCCCACTTATATTTCTATTTACTTTTTCCACTACCACCCTCCCAGCACACCCACAATTTTCCACTCCATGATCCGGACAAATCTAACGCTGATTGGATTGACTGCGATCCAATCAAATATGGAACCCCAAAGTGACCGGATTTAAGGTCTGAACACGAGCAGAAGCACTCAGAGCCTAAATGCATCCGCTCACAGTGGCTCAGTCAAGCGGGAACCAACACACTTTCACCCACATTGTCCGTCTCCGTGTGAGTGCATTGTGGGAACTCTGCCGTCTGAAGGAGTATACTGCTGGCCAACTCAACGGGCACTGCTCTCCGCGCACCAAGTTACCGTGGTTACGGCGGTGGAAAATTAAAACGGGTCTCACAGGGGTTTAAATTATGATGGAAATTCAAAAAGCCAAGTTAGAGTTTTGAAATACCTCTGAGGAGGAGACAGGTGGGGGAGTTAGTATCAGTCGATGGTGAAATTAATGGATTAAAAAAGGGGCAGCACCAGAAAAACTTCATTTTTTTTCCCCTTAAAACTGAAGTTTTAGAGAAACATAATTATTTTCTAATTATATTTGTCAGCTGTATCCTCATATGGGTGTGGCAAAGACGCTCCTAAAAAACTGATAATATGGCAACTTTTAATGAGGCTTTTAAAGCCTTGAAACTGCATAGTTTCAAGGCTAAAAAACCAATGTCTCTTGGTTTTTTTAAACCAAGAGACATTTAATGAAGTTATAGAAGCTGCTACTATGTGAAACTATAAAATACCATTTAAAACAAGTTCTTTCTGGCAGTTGCCATTTTCGGCTCGAGAATAATTCAAATTCTTGGGACGTATTAGCATTAAAACGGTTTTAAGAAATCACTTATGCAACGGCTATTAGATAATAACAAGTGTACTGATGTCTTGAATAATTTTTAAGATAATGTTTTTTCATGTATTTCTTTCTTATTTTATGAAAAATGTTTATTGTAAATCACACTACTGTTAGCTGTACATTGAAGTTGTCATAAATCATTCATTGTAATTCTTCCCATCAACCTGCTGGGAAACTACAGATGAAAATTTACCACTTTGGCAAAATCTGGGATACTTAGGTGATGTATTCGTTATCTTCCTTATAAAATAAATAAATTCAAAATTCAAGATGGGGAGAACTGTGATTAGATGTGTTTTCTTAGTTTCCTGTGGGTATAAATATTCTTTTAATGTCTTTTTAATATATTGCTTTTTTTGTGATTTTCAAAATGTTTCTTTAAATTGTCTTTTTATACCTTAATTTAACCAGTAAAATAAAAAAATACATGCTCACTCTGAGGCATTGCTGCAGAGTTAATCAATGTAATCAGCTATCCAATGCTGCTAGATGCTCGATAAGGAGGAGTGATTGTTGCAAAGTTAATGGCTTGATAACATCAGATGGATTTCCTTTAGTAGAAAACGGTTTTCAACTTGATCAATAAACTGACTTCAGCTGCAGATTTTTTCTAGGATTTAATCAGAATGTATGTAATTGACAGTGAATCCATTTATGGGATTTGATTGAAATAACTACCTGTGTGTACAAATTGGATGTTTTTTTGAAAAGTGCTTTGAGACTAAATCAGCACTGTATGAATAATCTCAACTGACTGGAAACTGAAAGATTTGTCATTTTGTTTCTTATTCATAAAAGACTAAAGAAACAGAGTAACTATGAAAGTTACTTTTCAATCTTGTTGACTATTTAAACAGGTTTCTAAACATTTAGAGATAATATCCATTCCCCCTCTTGAAAAATTATTTGATAATCAGCTAATGTCAGAAAGTATATCAGCCTGAAATGTTTTGACACAGCATGTGTGGGAATCCTGCTAGTTAAAATGTTAACTCTAAAGCAGTAATCATGAGCATTAGCTCTGCTAATGCTTAAACACTATACCACCATAGTATTCATCTGGAGTTAGTGCTAAAGCGCTAAATTCATCAATGTTCGCACCGCTCAAGAGATGACGACACCACATGTGCTACAACATAATACATCAACTTCAACAGGATCAAATTTGCTATTACACATCTGCCTGTATCACTGTGCATCAGGTGATTCTTTGGAACTGATTTTTTATTACCGTTTCCAGTTTTACAGTGCAGTGCTGCTAATTCCGTTGCTAATTTTGCCTAATTGACCCAATAGGGCTTCCGTCAGAAAGCATCTATAGATTTCAAACTGTTTACTGAAGAACTACAGGCTGCAGTTATACAGCACTGCAGCGATGCAGCGTTGCATTCTGGGTACAGAATAAACATTTCTGAACTGCATCATGGGAGGAGAGCACGAGGAAACAGAACTTCAAAATAGGAGCGTGAATATAATCGTCAATAATCAAAACTTCGACACAGCTGGTGAACTTTATTCAACTGAAATTTTTCAAAACAACATGGTAAATTAGAGCTTTGCAAATAATACGGAAAAATTAATTTAGGGGAAGCTAATTATGTTAAATGTTTTCAAAGTTTGCAACAATGCTAAAGAACTAAACAAAAAATTAGCCCTGCTATTAGCACATAAGCAGATTAGCAGACGTGCGTCCACCGCTGAACTCAAGTTCTCCACATTTTTATGTTTTGGTCTGAATTATAGACAAAATTTCCCAATTAAATGTCAAATTTGTTGAGGGCCTCAATTCTCAGCTTACTAATGAATCCAACAAGTCCAGACTCACCCCATTGGCTCTGCTCATAGCCTGGAAGTAGATGCTGTAGCTCTTGGCCGGTGACAGCGGAGGGTTCCAGAAGCCGCCGTAGCTCTTGTTGTCTCCCACTGTGAATGGCTGAACCACCGTGAGACTGGCCGGTGGAAGATCAGCAGCCATGTAGTAAGCAGAGTTGAGGATGGAGGCGTTGCGGAAGCTGAACGGGGCAGAAAAGCACTCCGGAGCTTCAGAGGCGGCGCGCCGACTTTTAGACTTCCTGTCTTCCTTCACAACAAGCTGGTAGGAGCTGGACGATAAAGAAACGGTTATAGGAGCGTTTCTGCAAATGTTTCAACAAATCAATCAGCAAATCATTACTCTAATGTATTAGTAATGTACAAAACCACTCATTCAGTCTGAATTTCTTCATATTTTCCTCTCTAAGCAGTTATCTTGTCATTCCTTAAAGAGAGGCACTAACCCATAGTTACTCAAATCTTCTAGAAGGTCTTGCAGTTGTTTTTATTGAACTTTGTCTTTTCTTAAATTTTTTGAGAGGGATGTGTTTTTGTATTGGACCTTAAAGGTGACCCGTTATGATTAGAATATATCTATGGGTGACACAAACATGTTCATTACATTTTTTTTTGTGCAAAATCATTCTTGGATAATGAGATTTGAGTCTGGTCAGTTCTTCTTGTTTTGAACTCCTTTCAGATTGAGCTGTTTTAGGGCCTCTGTCCAAATAAGCTGCTCAACATTTACATTCGTGCACGAAAATGATTTCAAACAGATGCGCAATTATATACTTCTACATCTTTGAAAAGCAGAAGTGGGGCCTCCTGCACAACCAACAAGAATGCAGGAAGTTGTTTCTGGATGTTAACATAGATATTCATTGTTAGAAGCTCACCTTTGAATTTTCTAATAAAAAATGAAGTCTAACATGCTTTTTAGAGATTGAGAAAGTTACGGAGAGAAAGCAGGTTTGGTCAGCTAATGAACAGTAATGGATGTGTGTGCATGCCAACAGGTGTGCGTGTACTTGCATGTGCTTCAGCAGGTGTGCTTGTGTGTATCTGAACAGTTGTAGTGATGTTTCTACTCTTAAATGGGCTTCGCTCTGTGTGTGTGTGTGTTTCCATTGTGCTCTGAGAGGCCTCTATGAATGGTTGAGGGGCTCCTTCAGTGGTCAGGACAAATGCAGCGGCCCTCTGCAATTACCTCCATCCTCCATGCCAAGAACTCACTTCACAATTATACACAATTAGGGAAATGTATGTTTCTGTGAAGGGGGCCGCGGCCAATTATCCTCAGCTCCCGTTTGGCAGCTTTCATAAAAATAATTGCTGATGACCAAAGATGAGTCTCTTCCGATGTCACGTTCTGTACCCTTTTTACCGTTCTGGCTGAATATCCATTTCAAATTAAAGCCTTTTAGAGGCTGCACAAAATATGAAGAAGGACAGAAGAGGAAGCAGGTAGTAAATTCACTCAGAGAGAGGAAAGAGAGAGAAATTTTCATATTACTTTATAGTTGCAGATTTCTTTTTTGTAGGAAAGTAACTTCAGATTATTCATCTAAAATTTGCCTTCTCGCAATTTAAAAAAATGTTCTGAAGAAACTTAACTCAGATGCAATGCTACTTCAAAAGCGATTCGTCGTGTCTTGCTAATCAAGCAAATAAAGTATATTAAAGTATACTAAAATACGCACTTATGAAAGTTTTTATAAGTCTCAAGTATTTGTGTTAATATCACAAGTCCACTGTATTAAAATTCTTGGACTGTAAGTGAAGTTTGCAGATTTCATATGCTGCAATCATTTTGGAAAAATACGACCTTGTTTATTTGGGCAATAAACAAAAACATTAAGGCGTCTATGTTGTGTGTGAGGAATATTTGCTGTGTGATAAATCATAAAATATGGCATAAGGTCCATGGAAGTTTCAACAACTAGTCACTCTGATTTTCTTTTCATTCAGTCGAAAATTTTTACCTGTGTTGATCCTCAAAGGCCCCAAACATAACTTTCTAAAGCAAGTGGAGTGAGTAAAATTTGATTCTCAAACTGAGCCTCAAATGAAAATATGTTTGTCAGAATATAAGAAAAGATGCATGACGTAACACTTTAACTGTCACCCACAAAACACATGGAAGTTAATAAGTCCTTAACCTACTCAGCAGTTTATTATGTTTAATAACCATCAGTATATTTCTCTTATTCCATAAAACATGGCAAAACTGTACTTACTTTTTGTTTTTACACTTTTACCTTTTTGTCCATCACTTTGCTGCTATTTCCCCACTAAGGAGCAATATAAGATATTTATTTTCTATTCAACTTTCCAAATAATTAACTGCTTCCATTTATTATTCATGTGAATCAATGTCTTATTTTATCAATAATGTTTATTTCTTTGGACAAGTTGTGGGTGAAAAGCTTGTAAATTAAAACTGGAAATAACGGTCATATTTTGAATTCTGTCACGTTCTCCCTGATTTATGCCTTCATATGGTGGAAACTAAAAGGTTTAAGGCCAGAAGTGACTAATGATCATATGTTTCACTGACAAATTTGGTTTTAAAAAAATTGTTCTCCTTCTCTGGGTTCTTTTGCATACAAATTGGACTTATATATGTGGAATACTTTAACGGCTGTAAAGACGCCCTTGAGGAAGAAGAAAGCAGAGCAGGATGGAAAGAGAGCTTGGAGCAGAAATGCGGAGCAGAGTAGGAGGGTAAGCGGACTGTCAAATAGTGCGAAGATGAAGGAAAGAAAGCCGAGAAATAAAAGCAGATCTTCAGACATTTACCTGATTGGTGCTCCTCTGGACTGGGCGGGCTTCAGCAGGATGGTGATGGTCGTCTCCGTCTCATTGAGAGCCGTTTCTGATTCATACTCCGGCATCATGGGAGCTGGAATGAAACATTTCAAACAATGAAAACGAGGATTAGTTCATGAACAATGACCAAACCAAGTCTGAATTATTTAAATTTGGCCAATAAACATGACCAAATGCACCCTCACTTTAAATTTGTCTATTGCTGTACAACAAATTTCAAATTAAAACTTCCAGAAAGATGTAACTTAGTGAGTTTTGTGTCTCAGAGCAGCAGGATCTCAGCTCTGTCTCTTTAATTCTCTCCAATCTGAGCAGCATAACCCAAACATTTCTGTT
This sequence comes from Girardinus metallicus, assembly GCA_903067095.1. Taxonomy (NCBI): domain Eukaryota; kingdom Metazoa; phylum Chordata; class Actinopteri; order Cyprinodontiformes; family Poeciliidae; genus Girardinus; species Girardinus metallicus. The sequence goes on from CAEGAE010057456.1 coordinate 113,949, forward strand.
TGTCACCGGCTGTAGCCACTCCCACTAAGGCGGGGCTCGTCACTCCAACACCTGACTAAAACACTGACGTCTCCTCTGATTGGCTGAAAGATGATGAGCGTTAGCGCCATGGCTGAATTATTAGCACATATTGCTGTTTAATCTGTCGCTGCCATAATTTTGAGAACTTTATTTTGTGAACAAGCTTATTCGCTGAGATTTTAATTTAATTTCTTAATTAATGGAAACACCACAATTGTAAATTTGTGTTTTCTCGACATTAGCAGAAAATCTAGCTGTGATGGAAACACAGCTAGATTTGTGTAATGGCAAATTTAGTCTAAAAATATCTGGCGATGAAAAAGCTGTAGGGACAAGACCAATTAATACTACGTCTTTTGTTCTGATTGAAGAAATCTCAAACAATTCATATTGGTTTCACACATTTTGTAAGAAGAAAACTGTTTAATGCGTCTCCCTGTTATAGTCTCAAACTTTGGATTACTTTGTTACGGCGTTCCAGTTTCATATCGTGATCACAATAATCTCATCAGGTGCTGAAAAATGCAATGAAAAGCCAGATGAATGTTTCACTATGAGAGACTTTATATCACGGCCTGGTTTTAATTTCACATCTGTCACAGCCTTATACTGAAGGTGGAGTGTAAAATGTCTGAGTGAAACAGCAACACTTGGGATTGTTACGACACGGAGGTTATTAACACAAATCCACCCCCCTCCGCCTCTTTCTCATCTGTCCATCCATCTTTATCTATCTGCAGCTTTTAATTTAAAATCTCGCTGTTCCCCGAATGAGATAATGAAGATTAAGGATGGCGTGACATTTGGAAGGAGACATATCTTTTATGTGTGGATGGCACATGTTTTTTTTTTTTCCTACTTATATCAAGATGCTGTTAAGATTAGTAGGAAAGATTGAAGGCAGGAGGCTCAGTGGAAAGGTCACGCTAAAAATCCCGCCAGGTGTTGACAGACAGGACAATGTTTGGAACAAGCCGATGACACGTGGGACTGAACTCAGCTTAATCTGTGGAAGAACTGAAGAATCAACTTAATATTGACAGGAAAGTTTAATACATGAACTAAATTTAAGAGTTTTTTGTCCAGTTTCAAGTTTTAAAAAAACACTTTATAACATTTTCAGAAAGAATTACTGAACTACTGTAAGGACTGATATGTGTTCTCACTGCACACATTTCACATCTGATTATCTGTGAAAACAAAGCAGGATTTCTAATCACTATAAACTCTGCTAATGTGCTAATAGCAGGGCTAATTCTCTTGTGTATCACTTTAGCGTTTTTGCTAACTTTAAAAAGGTTTGACGCATTTAGCTTCCCCTAAATTAATTTTTTGGAGTAAATTCTAATGTGCAGACTTGTAAACTTTCAGTTGATTAAAATTCATCATCTGTGTTCAACATGCATTCATATTCATGCTGTTATTTTGAAAAAGAGTGACGGCGCAGCACTTCTGTTTCCTTTCGACGTGTACCCCACCCATCGTTTGGCGTAGCAAATGATGTTTATTCTGTACCCAGAATGCATCATGAAATAATTTAAAAGCTACTGATGCCCTGCATGCTTTCTGAACGAATCCCAATGAGCCAAAATCAGCACCAGAGTGAGCAAATCTCAACAACTATAAAAAAAAAAACCTGAAACACGAGTTAAAGTTCTGTCCAAAGAATCACAAGCAGGTGTGCAACAAATAACCTGGCCTTATTGAGGAGGATTTTCTATGTTGTGTAATTGACACATTGAGGGTATCAACAAGCGCGTTAGCATTAGCTCCTGCTAATGTTAGCAGCCAGTAGTGCTTTAGCTATAGCTTATATTTGTTTATATTTAGTGCTTTAGGGTTAACCCCCACCACTGTTTAATCATTTCTCACACTTGGGACATGATAAGTAACTAACTCGTTATCTGCAAAAGTAGATAGTTTCTGTACAAAAACATAGTAAATTAATTAAAATTTATTTTACTTTTTTCATTTATGTCAATTTAGTACACTTGCTAAGCAGCAACAAAGCAGCAGCTTTGTCTTAAATGTCATTCAAGTTTTATTTTTAGGAAGCTCTAGAACTGACAGAGCAACAGTGAAAGGTTAAGTACAAGAAAAGAGTAAAATAGGCAGAAATAAGAAAAAGGAATAAAAACAAGAACGCAAATGGAAATCTAAAAACAATGAGTAGAATGAGAAAGATTGAGTCAGATATAAAAGGCAAAGAGATTCACAAACAAAAGAGCTTTTATGGTGTTATCAGTCATTCTCCCATTAAAATGACAAAGGACAACCTTCTACAAACAGCGTGAAGAAAAATGGAGAAGTTCTTATGTAGAAATGTCGTATTACGGTTTGGTTTGTTTTTTTCTGCTTCTTAGTGACACCACTGGCATTTTATGTGGACTGATGCGTGTTGATATAAACTGGATTACAAATGGAGAGAAAATGTCATAAAGCTGCCAGTCAGTCAAACAAAAACAGAGACAGACTCATTCAGAAAGAGGCTGACGTGTTCGCTCAACGGCGGCTGCAAAAATTTGGCCGCAGTGATAAGCACAGAAAAACAAATCAACCCAGAGGGGACAAAGACAGAAGCAAAGGTTTACCTGCGATCTTTGTGGTTATGCGGGTGGTGACGGGCGGACCGAAGCCCTTGTTGGTGGAGGCTTTCAGGGTGAAGAAGTAGGTGGTTCCAGGGTAAAGGCCCACAAACAGATGATGGGTCTCGTTCCGCAGCTTGAACACTCGTCCCCTCTGGGTCGTCAGGTCAGCACTGGGATCCAGGGAGCTCAGGGCCTTGTATGTGATCTGAAGACAGAAACAAGGACTTTTTTTATTGTGTTTGCAGTTTTTTTCTCTTTATTTTTGCGCTACATCTAAGATAGCGTCTTAGCATGCTGAAAATGTTTAGTCATTTTGAAGGAAAGACACAACATCCCACGTCAAATTATCTGGAAATCGGATATTTTAATGAATTACTTGTCAAATAAAATAAATGAAAATGAACAACTCTTTAGAGCTGGGATGATTCTAAAATCTGTCTGTTCTAACCACACTTCATTTGTACCTAGTTATTTTTATAAAGTTAGCCCCAGAATTAGAATAAAAATAGTTCTATTTCTTTTCTGATTCTGACAAAATAATTCACTTTTACCAGCTCATATTTTATTCTTTAAAAGGTAAAACATCAAAGGAAAGCTGGACTTTAGATACATATTTGACTTTCTTCATTTTTGATTCCCTGCTGAAAACAATCAGCAGCCATCATTGTTTAATGTCCAGCCACCTCTAACTGTCACGTCAAAGCAAACCCACTAAATCAATCTTGAGGTATTAAATTGGCTGTTAAACATCGCACTGATCAATTTTGGAGTTAAAGTGGTGTTAGCTATTCACAGCAGGTCAGTGCGTCTCCACATGATCTCCACTCCGACAATGAAGCCGATTGAACAAATCGACCCAGTCGACTAAACCGTCAGAAATGCTTCAGCGGTACTTTTAAAAGAACCGTCAATGCTTGTCGCTTTTGGCGACTTTCCACACATCAATGATTCCACGCATGGACACGGTCAAACATGCATGTGTAATACCAGAGGACAGTTGCTGCTGTGAATGGTAGTCAACACCAGAACTATTGACTGGAGGGTAAAAGAGCATTTCAACACATTTCTACAAAGTGCATGTGTCAGTATGAGAGCGTCTCAGGCTGACTTGCAGATCTACATAAATGGAGCAATTAGGTGGCAGAAGGGCGGACACTGGTGGGACTAAATAAACCCTTTCAATGAAAAACATTCTCCAATAATTTGACTAAAATACATTAAACTTTGGACATTAAGCAAATGAACTAAACCTCATGTTCTTTATTGTTTGAAGCTTTTTATCTAAAATGGCTCTCATGCTTTTGATCATGGGATGTTTATGACACAAACTAGAAGTTTCTACCTATTTATGCCTGTACTTGTTTCGAAATATATAGAAAACATTACAAGTCTGGGATTTTTTTTTAATGTAACCAGATATGATCTCTTTTTCGAGAGAGATCTGGCCATGACTGGCAGCAACACATAGACAATTACAAATAATTAAACCAATTAGTAAAATCTAGAACAGTAGTTCCCAAAATTGTGGTGGGGGCTCCATCTGGGATCACATATATGTGAGTGTGTTTTCATCAAAACAGCAACATTTGTTCCATCTCCAGCTGATGTGGTTCTCTTTCTCACTGCACTGAGTCAAACCCTTTGGCCACCTGTTCCCCTCCTCGCCTGAGGGGGCGCTGCACCAAGAACCACTGAAGGAACCCAACAACACAAAAAATCCTCTAAAGAAGAAGCTAAGCGCAACGTCCTTCTTCACCAAATGGAGGAGTCAGATTTATTTTTCGTTTACATGCCAAATCAAAAAAGTGACAGGAAGTGAAAGTTTCTGCACAATAATAGTAAAGAAAACTGAGCTGCTGCAGAAAAGTTCAATCCGATGTCAAATTTGAATGAACTAAAAGCAGGAAACATAAATATCAATACCAGCTAGTAAACAACAAAACGACAGCATTATTATGGCAGTGTTTGTACATTTTAAGTTGAATGACATTGCAAATGAGCTTGGGTTAGAAATATTGTTACCATCCATATGAACATAAGTTCAATATTCATGTCTATTATACCAACTTCACCAAACTTACTGGATTGGAGTTTAATTTTATAACAATTTAGTCCATAATGCTACCCATAAAATATGTGCCTGATGCATTACAATATATAAACAGGAACTGGGAAAGGTTTGGCCAAAGTAATAATAATAAATCAAAATGTGACGATTACAGTGACTGAGCAGAGACTCCATAATCCCAAGTTACATCATTTACAATATCATTTAAATGCACAAAATGACAAAAAAAAAGTTCAGGAAAGGATGATGAAATCACTGCAGAATATTCAGGAATGGACTGAAAGTTGCATTGAAAGCTTGAAAGAGCAAAATGGAAAGTGGTAACAAGTGATGTAGATGGATGTTGTGCAGGAAACGGGTAGCTGGGAGGCTGGAAATGTGTGTGTGTGTGGGTGTTTGGTGGAGCGAGGCAGCAGCAGGACCATCTCAGCACTTCACACCCTTGGACGTCAGACGGGGCCTTGTCACTCCATTAACAGAGCCGAATCAAAAGCACCGACAGCTGGCTGCCGCACTTCAGCCGAGCCTGCAGGCTGGAACGGTGATGTGTGAACGTGTGACTGTTTGCATGGACGTGAGACAGGATGGAGGAGAACCGGACAGGAACGCTGCTAAGAGAGAACGGAGAAATGCATATATATTTAATGCTTTGAATGAAGCTCAGTTTTATAATATATAAGGTATAGTATTATTTTCTTTAGGACTTTTAACAGTCTTCTGCTTCAGTCGTGATTTCTGTACCACAGATTAAAATTCAAACATACTTTATTGAGCACAAAGGGAAGCTAAATGTTGTTGTAACTCATTCATTCAAAATCTTCAGAGTTGTTGTAGATTATGATGGCTGTTGGCGGGAAAGATGTCCTGTAGCAGTCTGTATTACAGCGAATCTGAAAAAGCCTCTGACTTAAGATACTCTGATTTTATGAATAATCCTTGTCTGCATAATCATCTCCAGAGGTTCCACAGTCATTTTCAGAACAGAACCAGAACAGAACCAGCCTTCTTTATCAGGCTGTTGAGTCTTTTAGGTCCCAGGTTCTGATGCTGCTGTCGGCAGCAGAAGACATTTGGCTCTCAACAGCAGACTTGGAAGAGATCTGCAGAATCTTGCTGCAAACCTTGAAGGATGTTAAACTAAAGTATGTTTTCAGCAACATTTTGGAGCTTAAGTTAATATTATTTCACATATAACAAGAGATTCTTCCAATGTTGCATTAAAGTTAGTTTTGTCTTATTTCAACTGTACTAAGATATTTGCAATAGAAACTAGGCCAAAATACTTGGAAAGATTTTGTGTTTTACAGTCCACAGCACTGAAAACACCCCAAAAGTGTGTGGCTGTGCTGGGAATTTTGTGGAAAGTTTCAAGTGTGAGTTTTTATTTAAATGAAAAGCAGCATACCTTTATGGAGCTTCAGATCTCGGCCACCAATTAAATCAAAATTGAAATAGACGACGACAAGTTGCGTTTGCCAGACTGAAACAATATCTGGTCACTTTAGATGGTTTCTTCTCCAGTCTAGATAGAATGTGATAATAAACATCTAAATATATTTAATAATTTAATTCTTTTTTTTTTGCCAAAGTTTAGTCTCTGCATTTGCTTTTTATACCTCCAAAATGTGCTCTATTTTATTTTAGCCCTGTGTCTCCCCCTGTGGTATTGAACTTGCAGTTTTGTAAATGTGTCATATTTGATTCAGGTTTCAGGTCTAAATTTCTATTTTACAAGTGTATTTAAAGGTTTATAACCTCATCAAGATGAGGTATGTTTTTATTATGCTTCAATTCCGATTAAACTATGTTCTAAAGCTTAACGTGCAAAGTATAGAATCCACTTTGGTCTGATTTTCAAGCACAGATTTGAAAGACTGTGTCTATATTTGAGGATAAAATTTGTTGAAATTACTTTGGAGTTCTTTTGATTTTCAACAACTAGGTGTCCCAGCTGTACCTGAATGCAGCATGAGCAGCTGTTGAGAAAATCCTCTCTCCAACAGATTTTCCTCTGACTTGCACTTTATATGATGGATGGAGTTTGGGCTGGTTAGACAGATTTGGATGTCAGCTGATTTTTCTGTGATCTTTATATTCAAGCTTGACGTTTCAGGTGAGTAACTCAGTTAAGGGCAGAGCGAGATGAAAAATGCTGCCGTAGAGTTCTGCTTCGCTCCATCTTTCTTCATCTGCATGAGAAACCTTAAAGGGACGGTATTATGGGTTTCCCAGGTACATTTTACAGCACAATCAAGTAACTAAGTTACCTTCAGTTGTTATAAAAATGCAAAATTTAATCAGACATAACTTAAGATAAATTCGACTTTGTAATTTGATGTGTTGAAATTGGGCCTCTTTCTCTTTAAGAAGCTCCTACTCTTCGCCTTCAGGACATCATCATCATAATGGTGCTTGTCATTATGCTGTTTACAGCCATTTCTTATGAGCGTTGGACTGAGACTGAGCTCAGCAGAAATGCAGTTCCACCAGGTGTTTGCTAAAAGCTGCTGCTCTTGCCAGAATTTAATATATTAAGAGCTTTTCACAACATATCATTTACAGGCCTAAAATATTCAAAGGCCAATCCAAAAGCGTTTTAAGCCTGCATTTGGAAAATTATTGAAATTTTACCGTCTGAAGAAATGCACCACTCCCGACCACAAACAACAAAACAACCAATCAGAGTCAGGAGGAGGGTCTTAGGGCTGTCAATCAATCTCATGTACTAGCTCAATGTGCTCATGATGGAGAAATAACTTACTGTTACAGAAAAACCATTCTCTGTCAATAGTGGCTATGCTAACTAGCCTTAGCATGCACAACATGCTATGCTAGCTGTAGCATATCAAAGCGCAAGGGGTACACAGAGGGTGATTGTCAGCGATAAGACCTGCCTCCTGGCTCTGATTGGTTGTTTCAGGGTATGAGATTTTCTGTCTCATACCATCCTGTCATGACACAGTGATAGTTTTAACAAACACGTAAAAAGTGATTATATATATATATAACATATATACATATATAAAAGCTACAAACTGCTACTTTAACAAATTCCTGAAATTTAACCGAATAGAGTAAAACAAATAAAATATTTCAACTTCTTTTCTCTGACGCAAAACTATCCAAGTCTAAAATTCTTCTTAAGCTGAAAGAAATTGTATTAAACCTTTAACCAATAGATGACAAAAGTGTAAAATGGAGCAGAGAGACTGATGGAGCAGGAGCCCTGACTTCCACAGGCATCTGACGTCTCCCAGGCTTTAAGGTTCGCCGGCTGAATAATACATGGAGGATCAATAGCTATTTATACAGGCTGGGACTTAGGGGCTGGAACAATAAAATATCATCTATTTCATCTATGCTGCAGTTTTGGTTTGCACATCAATGGCCCTTATTTTATAAGTCATGAATGGCTCTATATTTTTACGGGCTTTGCTCTCTCCCTCTGCCTACAGTTTGCTCTTACCCTGCTCACTTTTTCCATCTTTCTCCAGGCTTACTAAGAGGACAATCTTTCTTCATTTTATTACTCCTAATGGCATTTTCTCTTCCCATGTCTTTTCTCACACCATTTTCAATTCCTCCGCCTGCTATCTCTCCATCTTTCCACCATTTTTCTCCTCCTCCCTTTCTTCCTCTCTCCCTGGCTCCCTGTGGTTGATGTACTTCGAATCGGTAGAGCCGTAAAGCTCAGGTTGTTTTATTGGCCAATGAAAAGGCCGGCGCACAATGGGATAGTGCATCTTGGGTAATAGAGTGTGCGTCTGTGGGGGATAACTCACCAGAGGGAAGGTGTGCTTATATGTGGGTGTGTGTGATTGAATTAGTGGGCAGAAACGGAGGAGGAGAGGAACATAAATAGAGAATATGGAGGAAAAAATGGAAAAGAGTGGAGATAGTGAGCCAGATAAAAAAAAAAAAACACCTGAAAAGACTAAATGTCCTTACAAAGTGACAAATACAAGTAGGTTGGATAAAAAGTTTATCGGTACCATCAACAGATTCACATAGATGGGTTGGACGATTTCCAATAGATTTATTGAATGCATTGTTAAGAAAGATTTCCAGTAAAAGAAAAATAACTCCTGTTGCGGTTAAAGTGACATTTAAAAGCCTCGTAAGCCCAAACTTATTTATAAATTAAAAAAAAAATCGAATGATGTTTTCACACCTGATAGTTTGGTAGAAAATCAGTTCAATTGGGGATCAAAACTCCAGCGTTTGTTACATTTCCAGCTGCCGCGGTTCTCTTTCACACAACTCTGAGTCAAACCAACCAAACACATTAAGCAACTGGTTGCCCTTCTCGCCTGTGGGGGGCGCTGCAACAAAAACTCCTGAAGGAAACGACACAAAAACCTCTGCAGAAGACGCCGAGCGCAACTTCCTTCTTAACGAAGTATAAACAAGAAGGAAAATTTTAGCGGTTGGGGGATTTCACTCATTTTTGGCTACAGATCATGAGCCATATCTCCTGCTAGCGTTGAGCTAACACATTTGTTTAGGTTGTATTTACCCAGAATGCCCTGTGCTATAGTTTTGTAGGCAGACTATTATTCGACTGAATTTGCTTTCACACCTCTCCAAATGAACTGGACTTTCCAGGCAAATGAACAAGAGCTTGTTTAATGAGGATGCAACCTTAAAAATGTATCCATGCCAAACGGTTTATTGGCATGAGCAAATGCCCCCTCTGTTAAATAAACCATAGCACTGTCAGTAAAACTGTTCAGATTTCACAGATGATGACATCAGCTATAAAAAAAATTACATGTTGTTCCAAAGCATAAAAAGACAAATACTGAGATTTCAAGTGTGGTACTGTACAGCAACACTCAACTCTGCATGAAAAGCTTTTATCATTAATAAGCTCATCTTTCGCCTTTTCAGTGTATTCATTTACCTGCCTGGTGTGTTTTGCCTGGTATTCATATTTTTCTGTCTCTACGTTTCCAATAATGTTTCGTCAGTCCTGCTGCATGCTCTATAATATGCAGTGGAGAAGCAGTTTCTATATTGTTTATGCATTTTATTTTATGCTTATGCTGTAAAAACAGCCATGGAAACCCTACTCATAAGAAGAAAACTGAAGTTTATGCAAGAATAATCATAAATAAATAAATAATGCACTTAATTCAGCCTTTCAAACATAATATTTTTCATTGCTACAGCAAAACCCCTGTTTAAGGTGATGATCTAAAAGAGGAAATATGAACATCCAATAATCTACAAGGACTATCATCTCGTAAGATCATATTCATAATATGCATGCTTTAAGTAATTTAACATTTTCTCTAAAAAAGAATAACTGTTAAAAGCTAGAAAAAAGATTGTGTGAATGGATAATGCAATAACTACGTCTTGTAAAAAGTTTTACAGTAAAAGATTTAGCCAATATGACACTTTGCTTCTATCTGCTAGATAATGATTTTAAAATCCACAATTTGAAAAAAAAACAACAACCAAAAACATAAAATATTACCCAGTTTCAAAAACAAAGCCATCTCTCTGGATTTGGAAACTCCTCCATCTGTACAAACATAGCTAATGCTACCAGAATTAGCATGCAGTCCTTATGTTGCAACGCCGCTTTAAAGCTCAGAATACTTTCTTTCAGGTGGAATATATAGAACCTCCTGAACGTCCTCTGTCTTCCTGCCCTCTCCGCTGTGTGTGCGCCGACACCTCCTGCCTCGCTCCGTAAGCTGCCAGCCACCTATTGTTTTAACTTGCTGCCGCTTTTAGAGGTTTCCATTTGGGGCAGGCTGTTCCCAACATTCCCCAACGACTTCTCAAATGTGGAGACATTCTGGAGAATACAAGTAAGGAGGCAAAAAAAAAAAAAAAAATGTCTTTCTTGTTGTCCTCCAACAAATATCAGAACTGAATAGTCCAACGAAAGCCTGACGAGTTCTGAGAATATACCATTAACACAAAAAGTAGTGCTGTTAATTGATTCAAAAATTTAACCAGATTAATCACACTCTTTATGCATGGGAAACTTCACATAGATGTGAACATGCAGGCTAGCAACGCAAGAAAGTTGAAAAATGTTCAAGTTTTGTTGCCGTCTGCTGTCGTGGAAAGCTTTGACTTTTCACTCTTATGTTTTTTCACGGTATGTTGCTCTATGCTGCTCCAGGTCAGCAGCAAAGCACGCTGCTCTGAACTAGAGGTCTTCCTGTGGTCTTCCTTGACAAGAGCAAGACCTCCAAAGGAGAGAGGCTTTCAGGGCAAAACAGTGGTTCAATTAATCTGATTTTATGTAATAACTTGTTAAAGTTTTCAGATTAACTGCATGCATCAACGCGTTAACAGCCCTAAAACAAAGACAACATACAAGATCCCAGAAAAGCTCCTGTATCTTGTCACTGAGAACCAAAGGGCTTCCATCGATGTCAATAACCAAACACAAAGAAATCAAAGAACAGAAGCAGAGCTCACTCTGGAGAAGGTGATCAGAGTTGATGCTGACAGTTTGACAGGAATCGGCCTAAATCATCGTCCCAGCAACAATTGCTTGACATCCACACTGCAACTTCCTGCCAGCTAAGTTAAGACGAGCGACAGCAGACACGGGCGCTCGCCTCCTTGAAGCTGATGTAGGAACGTGAGCTCCTCTCTTCGCTCATTCCCACATTAAAGACGCGGCTGACTAGCTCCTCGTCACAGATCGACACTTCGGCTGAAGCGTGAAGCATTTTCTGTCGAATGTGTTACACTTAGGGGAAAGAAAACAGGCACAATGCTGACGTATCAGTCATCTGTTTTTTGTTCCTGTGTTTACTGATGAGTTGAGTCATATAAGATCACTCAATATCACCTGATGACTGTCAGATTGTTGTGTGAGCTCTGGCCATTAGAAATCTCCCTCTTTAAAACATCCAGGACCTTTTAAAACATGCATTTAAAAAAAACTTTGTTTTAGAAATGGTATAATTTTACATATTAATACAGCATTGTATTTCTTCGAGGTGTGGAGTCTCATGACACGTCTCCTCTGGAGCAGACAGATGTGAAGACGATCAACACCCTGCAGCAGCCATGTCAAAAAACAATATGGCTGAAACATTTATTACGATATAAACATTTCATATCAGCAGACAGATAATTATTAGATTTTTGTTTTAAATATTGTAGATACTGCCATTTTGTGACATGACCTTTCTTCTTTTATCCCCAGTTTTCACCTCACAGCGTTATTAGTAAGCAATTATGAGGCACAGTGGCGAAACCATAAACTGCTGCTGCTCAAGTTACTCAACAGTTCGTTGCTAGGTAACCAAAGAGTGAGAGAGTTGCTAGGTAACCAAAGAGTGAGGGAGTCGGTTGACTCCACCAACCTTGCTTAGCTCAGTGTGAGAGGTTGAGCGGCTGAAATCGTTCCACTGCCTACATCTCCCAGAATGCTGTTGGGTTCTCCATCAGAGCTCAGAGAGTATTGATCACATCTTTATCACGATTTATATTCTTATTGATTTACTACCCAGTCCTATTTAGAAGAAGTCCTGGACGTTTTTGAATTTCCATATTCTGTCTTCCTTGACAAGAGGAAAGAAGAATTTAAACATAATGTAAAATGTTTTCACACTGCATTGAGTCCTGTTCCCGACCTGTTTTCTCCCCCGTCACCTGTGGGGGCGCTGCATCAGGAACTACTGAAGAAAACGACATGAAAACCGCTAAAGATGACAGTGAACGCAACTTCCTTCTTCACAAAATGTAAACAAACATGGAGTGGCGTCAGATTTTAATGGTTCAGGGATTCCTCTTTTGACCACGAGCCATTTCTTCCTTTGGCGCTACACCAGAAAAGAATTTGCTTTGGTTGCATCTACCCAGAATGCCCTGCGCTGCAGTTCACTTCCTGCTTTTGGAGCATCCATATGTGCATTCAACCTGCACCAGAGTTCACTTTAATAGAAAAGAGGCCGAGGTTTAGTTTTTAGTTTTTTGGAGCGCATCAGAATTCGATTGCACATTCACACTTTACCAAACAAACCGGAGTTTCTGGAAAAACCACCTATAGTTTGATTAAAGTAGGGCTGATGTGAATGCAACCTTATACCGAGACACTCAGGACCAAAAGCAAAGTATAAATTTCTTTCATAGCAGACTGGAAAGAGCATGTTTTGTACAAAAAGACTAATAGTAGGTCTGTATTTTAATGCTGCGTACACACAAATGGTAAAGGATATTGCCGCCTCCTCATGCAAGAAGACACCATGTGTAATGGAGTAAAAAAGGTCAAGGACCAAAACAGCAACTCTAAATATAGCTCATTGACTAAAATGAAACACAATACACAGAAAGAAAGTACAGACAGCGACGAAGGACAAAATTAGAGTTTTGTGGTTCTCTTGGGTGTTCAATGTGGGCAGGGGGCCCGTCACTAAAAGGCCCATTTGTGATGAGAAGTGTCTTATACAAGCTTCTCCTGTACTGAATTTTTGGATGTTTATCCCTAGCATTTTTTTATTGGTTACTTTATTTGGTGTTCAGGCTTGTTATAAAACTACACTGAATTAAAAAGTTTATGTAACCAATTAAATGCATCCATGAAGAAGAAAATGCAATAAAAAAGTCCCCAAGTGTCTTTGGAAATGGTAGGAAGAAATCAGCCTGTCACTTTTAAATTAGAAGATCTCAGTTTTACACCAGACAAATAAAATAAAAACCTCTAAGATGAACTGTTAAGTTGTCCATTAAAATGCATTTATTGTAATATTTGCTTTGTTGAGCTGCTAAGCAGTATATTTGTATTTCTGCAGTCTGTTTATGTGTGTTCATTAGATGTTTTTGTAAAAGTCAAGCTCATATTTTGTCGTCATTAATCTTTGTTCTCGGTCGGTCAGTAAGAAGTGATGTGTTGTCTTTAAAGGTTTCTGACAGGATTAAGCATTTAAGCAACTTCCAAATCTCAACTGAAAACAACTATTTGCATGAAGAATCCAGTTTGTAGTGAAATAAGAGAATAACATTTGCTTTGATTGTTCTGAAGAATTAATAGTTTCTATAAAAACATTTTTTTAGAAAGTAGTTTTTATCTTCTAAAAATCTGTTTTTTAGAATAAATTTGCATTTACAGTAAGGAATAAGCTTGGTAAAGTAAGGCAAGGTCTATAAAATGTGTTTTAAAAAAAGACATCTTACATTAAAGCAGAATCACGTACAGTAATCTGAATCAGCTAACTTTTTGCTTAATGATAAGGTAGGTCAGGTAGCCATAAATTAATACTATTAATTCAAAATAGTAATATTCGATCAGAGTTTAAAAGTAATCTTTAGAAACTGTTTTAATTACGTAGAATATTTTGGGTGAAATAGTACTCAAGTAAGTGATCATAGTGCTGGATTTTATTTTTTTCGTTTGCTTTTGTATTAAATATGTCAAAATTCACTTCAAAATGTCAAAAAAAAAACTTCAAAAGTAAAAGGTTTATCACAAATAAGCTACTCTTAAAGATACACATTTAAAAGCTTCGATTTTCACAGTCCCTGTCTGATGACCACTTACTTTGACTTCTTTACCTCACCGTTTCATTCCCAAAGCTTCTTTGTTTTCCGTTTTGCATGTCAGCCTGGCGTCCCCTGCTGCTTTAAAAGTCAGTAGTGAGATCATCTCACGAATCCTGCTCTCCTGATAAAAAAACAATCTGTTTTATTCCCAGGAAAGAGCGATAAGGAGGGAAACTGACTTCACTAAATGTCTGCAGCTGCTACAGAAATCAACAGTTTGGAACAGAGAAACAGAAATAAATGTCAGGCTGGCTGCCGGTATTGATCTCTGTGATTGATTAAAGACTGCTTGAGGAGAGAGGAATGGGAGAGCAAAGTTATTCACACACCGGATCAGGCAGCAACAGCTACTCACCGGACTAGTTGCCTGTTGCTTTACTGTGGTGGATTAAACAGTTTAAAGGTCTGTCAGCTAAATGATCCCATTTTTCTTTTCCAGCCATGTCTTTAGACTTAATTTAGGCCAGCTAAAAGTGATTCAAAATTTCAATCCACTCAATCATTTATTGTTGTCAAAATTTCTGAATGGCTCAGTTGTGGTTAAAGTTTGAAGTTCCAGAAACTCAAAAAAATGCTGAGTCACTGGTTCTTATGGCGGTTCCACCTATTCTGAGGAGCCCAAACGGTCGCTGGTTTAATCAGACAAGCAGATGGCATCAAAGAAAGGAAAGAACTTCTAGTGGCCACATATTCATTTATATCTACATAAATATTCAATTCAATTCAAATACTTTATCTCAAAGGGAAATTAAATATTATCTTAGTTTATATCATCCAAATCTTCTGAGGCATTGTGGTGATGATGTGGGCAGAAAGTCAAGCAACAAATCTGAAAAAGCCTCAGCTTCTGCTTTTCAGTTCCTCTGGGTTTTGGGGTCATAGTTCATGTTTTATTTGAGCTTTTCAGATGCTAATCAGCTGCTCAGAATTGTAAAAACAATGTTTTGTTTTCCGGGTAACGTATCATAACTGTCTAAGAGTAAGCATCCACAACCTGAGGACATGAAATGTCTAAACCTGAGCGGCCTAGAAAAAGAACCAATCAGAACTAACGTAGCAGAGCTGCTCCAGACGAGCGGCACAATCCTAAACACAATAATATTATTTTGGGTTTTGAGGTTCAAATATTGTCTTATCACAGTGGTGGAAACACAGAGGGAAGGCAGAAAACAATCCCGACTCTTCAATGTACAAAACTTACAAATGGAAATGAAACTATAAAGGAATAAATATTTAAATTAATATGCCTCTGTGTATTTCACAGGATCAAAAGTTGAAATGATCGTGTTACTTGTTGAACGTTCTCTGGTAAAGTTCCAAGAAAAATCATAAAACAAAAACTGTGTGTATGAAAACTGCAACCTTCTGTGACCCATGTAAGTTCAGAGTGATCACTCTGCTTGGAGTTATGTCAGAACAATGCATCTATTTTTTGTCCAAGCCCTTTTTTAAGTGCAATGAGAACTTTCTTGACGCGTTCACTATAATACACTTTTATTAATTAACCTGCTTGTGTAGTTGTCTAGATTTTCTCCAGAGCTGTGGGAGCGCTAACTGATAAACGGACAATAAATAAAAAACAACTTGTCAAATCACATTAAGGGGGTTTAAATGCTTTGCATAGGTAACATAATTAGGAAAATTACCCACTACAGATTTACCTCCAATAACATGTAAAAAAAATTTATGGCTGGCTTCTCTTGATCATTTCAGAAGAAACACCAGAGTCTCTAAGCAAGCAAGTGGTGCTTTCTAAATTAAGATGAAAACAAAACAAAAACAGGAAGAAAAAAAAAAAATCTTCCACTGGTCAAAACAAATCAGCAGAGCCATGATCTAATGATGCGCCTCACTGCTTTTTCTTCCTAATCAATGTCAGCAGCAGCAGCGTCTGTTATGCAAGCAGGGGTTCAGAAATAACTCTGCAGGCAGCAGCAGGGAGGTAAGCGTTAGCAGGGGGAACCTGGGATGCTTCAGTGGTTTGATGCTGCAATCAGAGAAGGGATTGACAGGGTCATGATCTGAGCCAAGTGTGCTTCTGAGTGCTTCTCCGCTCTCGCTTCAGAAACTGGAGCTATCTGAGTATTATCTGAAAGGTCAGAGAGGGCAGGGGAAGACTGCAAAGACCCAGTTTAACCAGCGAAATAAAGGCTTTTACTGGGGCTGGCAAGGTTAACGCATTAAAAGCATGTCATTAATGTGAACATTTTAATGCCTTAATATTACATAATTATAGGTTTGACACACAGGGAGTGATGAACGACGGCGAAAGGTGAAATTTTACACAATAGCAGACAACAAAAGTTAAAAAGTTTACAACTTTCTTGTGTTGCGTCATTAGCCTGAATGTGCATATCACCTGCATGAATTATGGCTTTCATCTCATTGCACAACTTCCATATGAAATAAAGGCAAAGGGACATTTCTAAATTAACGTTTAAAACAAAATGGCTTCCTTTAAACCCTCCTGAATATAAAAACCTGGAAAACTGACCATCGTCAGACATGTTTGGTTTGAGACAACAAAACATTTTCTTAAACATTATTTGAAAACGTGCTTACAGAGGTAGTTTTTGATAGAGGCAGCTGCCCAGGGCGACATCTGAAAGGGGCGGAGTACCAAAGAACTAGAAAATAAAATAGATGTTTTCTGTCAGTTGTCCCCTGAATGACTTTGCTTGCAGGTGTAGAGGAGTAAGTTTCCCTTAAAGGTAAAGGTAATTTTACAAACTGCTTTGCCTTAGCTGCTGTTGACTTTCTGCCACAAAAAAATAAATTATCTGATTAATTAATCTGATAAATTTTATTAATCGATCAACAGCACTAGTTTTTACTTTATCCATCTAACAAATCTCGCCCTTTTAAAACATATTAAATATTTATATTATTGAGTTCTGAGAATGAATCATGTTTTTCCACTCCCCAGTCCTCAAAGGCTCTCCTTCCATTATCTGCTCCCCAGACATTAAGCCCATTTTGAGCTGGACGGAGGAGCAGAGGGAGTCTGGACGGGAGGAGGGCGGCCCTTCAGATCTCCCCCAGATGTGTCCTTTAATCCTGTAATTAGCCGCAATTATAGTAACAGATCCAGGAGATGAAGTGATCATATTTGCACACTGATTTATTCCTCCAATCACGGGTCACCATGCTTCTTTTGGACACATTTCCACTTGCTCGCCTCCTGTTTTATCTCTCCATTCTGTCCTGATACTCCTCCTTCCCCCTTATCTCTCCTTACCACTCTCCACCTCCACAAATCTATCCAACCCATCCCATCTCCTCCCCTTCCTCCTTTCTGTCCTAGGTGTAATTCATCAGGTTTCTAGCCTGAAAAGCGAGGGACACTGAGAGGGTTGAAAAAAAAAAAAAAAGAAAGAAAATATAAGACAACAGAGCAGGATGGGACACAACAAGAGCCCCTTCAGATGTTGCAGATGATGCCTTTAATCCTGTCAATAGCTGCAATTATAGTAATTATCTCTAATAGCGGAGCATTGTGTTCAGCCTCTGATATGTTTAACAGATGATGCAGAGATGTGCCGCCTCCGTTCGCCGTGCAGGGAGCTTAGATTGATATTAATGAAATCAACAGAAAACAAGACAAAATTGATGATAGTCCCAGGAGGCTTAGAGGATTTTTTCAGCTCTCGTTCGAGGTCTAATGGAGGCCTCAGAAATGATACCGAGCGGTCTTTGTGCTGCACAGAATGAGACGAGATAGACTGACGTTGAGAGGCAGAAAGGACTCACGGGATAAATGAAAAAATATGCATCGGAAGGACCAGCGAGGAAAAGACGCCGCGCTCCGACGAGACGCTACATTCAACACAGGTTTCAAATTACTACACCGAAAATGACTGTTCTCTCTGTTTTCCATTTGGAAACTTGTTCAGAAAGATGCATTTATGTACTTCAATAAGATTTCTACGAACAAGGTTGTTTTGTTGACTTGATCAGGCCATGAGCTTCAGCGCACAGCAGTTCTGAGCTCAGTGGGAAGCAGAAAAGACGCAGACAAGAGTGAACTATAGTTACATTTGCAGTTACAAGAGTAACTTCATGGAATGAAAAAATATTTAGGGGCAGTTTTACTACATTGTACTTTTTACCTTAACTTTAGTAATACTAATAAAAAGTGTATTGAGACCTCTTGTTCCTGGACTTTCTTGTCCTGATGTTAATTTTTATCTGCTGAGCCATTTGGAGATCAATGAGACACAATAAACAGTAGATATAATCACTAGAAGTATTTTACTAACTTGCAATATCCACTCTAAGTATTGGTTGCACTTTGGAAGAACGTATTTTCTGCCTGAATTTAGTATTTTCTAATTATGTTATTTGTATATTTTTTATTTAGTTACTATAAATCCAGAATCTGCACAGAACTTTATAATTTTGTCTGTTTGATTATTTTAAATATCGAATCATATGTTATGAAAGATTACTTCCGACATAGGTAGGCTAGCGCACTAGCTAATAGCTCATTTTTAACTTTGCGCTTTTGCTAACTTTGAAAACACTTAGTCCTAAAATAGTCTTATTACAGGCTTCTTTGGGAGGCCATTTTAGATATGGTGAAGTAGTCCTACTACAGAGTAAAATTTTTGGCAACTCTGCACACCTAGAAGTGTGTGGTCATTGATCACTGCTGGAAAACGGTGAACTGCTCCCACCATCGGACATAAATCTCTTCATCAAACAGAAAAGTGGAAATATCTCAAAGTTTAGTCCTGAAACGAGAAACGCCTCATTTCGTTGTTCGTCCGTTTTAATGTCTTTTAGATCATTTTCCTCCTGGAACAACCAGATATGTTAAAGTTTCCACTTTATGTCTATGAATCTGGCGTCCTTTATCTTCAGTACACCTGGTACACCGCATGAACAAAAGCAGCATGATACTGCCACCACCATGCTCCTCAGTTGGCACGTACATTGTTATGTTTAATAGACTTAATTTGTCGCCAACAATCATACTTTGATGTCTTTGTGTTCAAATAACTCAATCTCTGACTGATCTCTGTGACCAGCACCGTCAGTCTATGTTGATTTAAAACTTACAATGATGTTTCCATTTCATGCCACAACCCTTTCTTCTGAGGGCGAAGGTTCAGGTCATGTTTGATACTTGGACAGGATAAGGATGCAAAATACACATCAAAACTGTTTTTGTGTTTAACAGGCTGAGGTCAGTTCAATTGATATTTTATGGATGCCGGGAACTAAACCAACATAAATGAACTCAACTATTTCTGTTTGAAAAGCGTTGTTGAAAATTCAGCTGCAACTCTTGATGAACTCTAAAACAAGAGAGTGAGAGACTGGAGGTTTTCACTGCTACATAAAAATAAAAACAAAAGTTTATATAATACTGTGTTAATGACAGTAATGTGTGTATACGCGTATACAGTTCTAAATCTAATAAATATCAGATTCAACTCATTCCATCCAGACATTTTATACCTGATATTTTAAGAAAATTAGTAAAAAGATGTCAAACGGCTGAAAGAAAATCTTTTAAAGATCTTCAGAAAGCTCTGAGAAGTATTGATCATCACCACTTTAAAATATCAGAGTAAGCCTGGTTGCTAGGACAGCACACTAAAGCGATGCATCTCTGACCACACACACACACAGCAGCTTCTCTAATAAGTCTTGGAGAGGCAGGTTCTTGATGCAGTGATATCACAAGCAGACAGAGGAGAGTCGGTCAATAATTCATTAGGTAGAGGGTTAAACTCAAGTTCAACCTGAACAAACACCCTACGACCACATTCCTAGGAATTCACCAGAGTCGTCCTCACACACTCATAAACTCACACTCTTAAGGCCTTTAACTTTCTTTCAGGTTCACAATCTCTCAATGTTTAAAACCTTAAACTTACCCTTCAACTTCTTCCATCTATTCATGAATGCCTTTTAAATTTGATGAATGCCATGAACCGACAGCGTTACAAGAACAACTTTGCTTTCACAGCACAGCTCCGGTTTCTAAACTTGTGTCTGTCCCAGCTGACACAAGTTTCACACGTTCATGTGGAGAGAATATTTCTGACACGTGTGGTTTGGGATGAGCTTCCATCTCCCTCCACTGGCAGAGGTGTGCAGAACTGCAACCCGATGCAGCAAAATTACAAATCGCTCAAATCAGCATGAGAACAGCAGCACATCATTACAGCCATCTGCTTTGTAAATCACATGCAGCTATGGCAGGGGCATAAAAATGAACCCTCTGGTGAAATGGCCTTAAAAGCGACGTTATGCAAAATTTATATTTTCCATGTTTTTGTTCTTCATTGGGATTCTACTGCTTCCAAAATCAGCCAAACTACTTATAAAAAAAAAAACAACACCACCACCACCCAGCCGTTTTTCGGCAATAGATCGTTAAGTTAATGTTTTTTGGTGTCTGGAAAATTACAGGCACTGCTCCTCACCTAGCAACCTCAGCGAACCCCAGCCCGTTACCTAGCAAACCAAGCTGAGCTCCAGCTCGTTTGGTCAACTGCTTTTTCCCGCTTTATACGCTGTACAATGGCTGCTGGAGAAGTGTTGTTATTGACTCATCGACCAGAAACCACTTGCTGCATTCTTGTTGATTGTGCAGGAGGCTCTACTTCTGCTTTTCCGAGATGTATTATTGTGCATCTTTTTGCAGCCATTTTTACAGGCGAGTGTAAACATTGAGTTTGGGTTGTGTGGCCAGCAGCAGCTTGTTTAGATTTAAAGTGACAAGATGCTCTAAAACAGCTCAAAATAGGCAGAACTGGGCAGACTAAAATCTCATAATCTAATGCCGATTTTGTGCAAAAAAATATATTATGAACATGTTGTGTTTCACCCAGAGAAACTTATCCTAACTCGTTCAAGGAACCTTAATAGGTCACGTTTAAAATCTCCCAGAATTCATTCAAACTAACAACCTGAACAGCTTACCTCATACAGAGTGATGACCCCGTTGGTCTCGTTGGGAGCTTTCCACTGCATGAAGATCTTCTCTTCATAAGGAGTATTCTGCAGCGACTCCATCGGCACCGACCCGGGTACTGCAAAATAAATGATTTTTTTTTTTTCATTCATTTTGTATTTCACCATGTTTCATACATTTTCACACACACCCTGCTGCAGCCATGGTATCTTGCCGTTGTGTGTAACTGTGTGTAGGGGTGAACTTGGGTGTGTGTAAATGTTGTCCCTCATAACACTTTGTCAGACTTTGAGGAATTCTAGTACCTTCAATTCACAACAGTTAGCAGGTCGATTCTGGTCGATCAAACCTCAGTGAAATGGTTTTACACTCGTTTCTCTTGTTTCCAGCTTCGGTGTCATCTCCGATGCAGATTGGTGATTCGTTGCTGAATACAGCTTGTCTCAATCCTCTGCAGATGATTACTGCTTTTCTTTATTCCACAACAACGGCACTGCGACAAAAACGGCTTACATTTTACTCTCCTGGATGCATCTCCCATTTCGTTCCATCAGTTTTTCATTCTTGTCAAATGCTTTGATGTCATGAGTTAGTTTATTAGAAGCTTTTGCTTTTAGATTTTCTCCGCATGTTTGTGAAATCTTTGAATCTCCTGTAATTTCATTAAAAGAGGTTAAAGACTTAAATACATGTAAAATGTAAAAAATGTATTAAAGTACAGCTATCATTTTGACCTAAGACCACATTACAATAACAAAAAAGAAAAAGAAACTGTAAGAAGACTAACAGTCTTTACATTGTCTGTGAGATTTGATTTGATTGCTGCAGCTTCCAAATTACGTTGATCACTAATGGAAGTAATTTTTTCGTTCTGCATTTCAACGAGCAGCTGCAACAAACAATCGACACTCTTCATCCCAGTAAATATAAAACACACCAGTACCTTGAATATGAGAGTTGTATTCCAGCTAAGAAAAGTGTGCACACACCTCCAAATTCACCCAAACTTGACTGGTCTATGGGAGACTGAAGAAACCTTTGAGGCTATGATGCTCGTAAAACACTCTTATGAGATTAATCTAGTTTATAAAGTTTTTTTACACAGTTAAGGTTAGTCTTTTAATAATAATGGGCATGACATTCATCTATTTCACAGAAATTTTGAAAACAAAAAATAAGTTATCAAGCTTTGAGCGTTGGAGAAAAATGTGAAATTAAAGTTATTCAACACTGAAAAGGAAGATTTGAGATAAGTTCTCAAAAGTATCTAAAATTTTATTTCAGTTTTTTGCAATTTAGTTCCTCCAATTAAATCTAACAACCTTTTTAGAAGGACTGCATTTCTCAAAATAAATCTTTTATCGCTGCTTTTTCTTACTAAACAAAGCTTCAGTTTCCATCAGAAAATTAGAAATGTCATGTGTAAGAAAACATTTCCTTAGTGTTACATTAGTAAAACTCTAGGTTTTTGGATTACTTGCTGCATTTAAGTGATGCTGATGTTATCAAAGTCTTCAGAATGAAAACCATTTTTTGTGACATTTGTAACTTTCTGATTAAATCTAAGTGAAAAGTTGAGAACGTCTGCCGAGTTCTTCATGGGGGTTTTGATGAAACGTTGGGATACGTTTGGGTACGAGCCCGACTATTATTTGTAGAAATTAAAGAAGGCACTTCCTAAGCTAAAGGAAGACAGACAGGCTGTAATGAAGGCATGCAGGGAATAATCCTCAGGTAACCCTGCAGACAGAATAATGGAACGACTGCTGAGACAAAAAGACAGCCGGCACGCTGATTTCCACAAACTGCAGGCGGATTTTTGACTCACTACTGTGAAACAATCTTGCATTTGCTTCAGGAAAAAAGCAAATTAAAAAAATGTGTCAATTTACAAAGTCAATTACAGATTCATTCAAATGACTAATCAGATAGAAATGTTCACCTATGTGCTTTTATTTCAATCACTCAAAGCTTTTTGTTTTCTTAACATCCAGCTCAGTGACTTTGCATCGTTACCTGTCCAAAACAATTTGAGGGCCGCAGGTTCTACGGTGTAACACAGGGTCTGCTTATTAAACAGCAAACTCTACCCAGTAACAGAGCAGGGAGTGTATATGTGTGTGTCTTTTCAGGAAAACAACATATTTCACACTCTACCCAAGTGTACAGACTGGGAGGGGAGTGTCAGACACCTTGTCTGGGAGAAGTAACAGCATGTTAAACATGCACAACCAAAACTACAGCCATAAACTGAGACAAAGACACACTGACAGGTGTGAACTGTAAAAAATGTTGCCAGGAGGAAGAAAAACTCCACAGACTTGTTTTGTTTTTTTCTGCTTAAGGTGCTACTCAGGTTGAAGTGAAAATAAAAAACAAAACAAAGGTTGTGTCTCATTTTTGAGCACTTCTAATGTTAATCATTAAACTGCAAAGTGGGGATTAATTCTGCAGGTTTTCACGTTAGGATGGTCAGAAGGATTTAAATCCTGGAATTTAAATCCAGGATTCGTCGTGTCAGTGAATTTCTGATTTCTACTTTACGATATTTAAGCAACAACAAAAACGTTTTCAATTCAGCTAGATGAGGGTCTATTGTGTAGTTAATGTTTGGAAAGCAAAGCCTATTTTCATGCACACTGCTTTCCAAGCACATAATTTAGTTGCTAAAAATAATCAAACATCAACAAAAAGCAGCGAATAAAATTGGGTTTCATATTTTCTTGGTCGATTTTTTTAAGACCATCAGAAGCGTCATCCAGAGTTGGAGCAAGCAGTTGCAGTAAAATCTCCTCTGAATCCTGTTTTAAATCATAAATTGTGAGAAACTCAGGGGAAAAAAAGTCAGAAAAATGTTGCAGAGAACAACAAAGCAGATGGAAAAGGCCAACAGCTTTGTACATGAATCTTAGTGTTTGGGTTTGCGTTGAAACGAAATCAGTCCTGTTTTATCAACCTTTACACACTGCGTACTCATCAAAACAGAGACAAGTTTTACGAGAACAGAGAGATGACCTGGCATGTTTCTAAGATGATTCATAGGAAGTTGAAAAATTTTCAGAGGAATGACGAGAAAAAGTTTTA
Source organism: Girardinus metallicus (assembly GCA_903067095.1). Lineage (NCBI taxonomy): Eukaryota > Metazoa > Chordata > Actinopteri > Cyprinodontiformes > Poeciliidae > Girardinus > Girardinus metallicus. Next base: position 138,157 of record CAEGAE010057456.1, read on the forward strand.
GAGTACAACAGAAGATGATGTTCTCTGGTTATTCGATCATCCACGACTATGTTCATGTCAGCAGCTGTTTTGGTTGGGTAAGAAGTGGCCTCTTGGAAAAAAGAACATCTGTTTTTGGCATATAAACAATTTTCTGTGACATTTGAGAGGGAAGGTAGATCACATAGTTCAGATTTCTACCCAACATCTGCTTAATCAAGCTGATAAGAGGAACCCAAGATGGACTCCACCGTAGGAAAAATATACCCCAGACAGAGCCGAACAAGAGAAGCTCAATGTTCTTTTTGACATTAAAAAATGTCCCTGACATCATTTCCATGATGCTCAGATGTCCACATTTGGCTGCAAATCATAAAAGAAAAAAACCCACAAAAACACAGAGTAGAAAAGTAAAAAAAACCTTCTGAGTCAGATGTGGCGATGCGCACATGAATACATAAACATTTTAGGAATCTGTCGGAAGATTTTGATAAGTAATTCCAAGGTGTTGATTAAGGGCCCAGCCTGTGGAGTGCATCAAATTACCCTAACAAAGAAATGCAATTACAAACTGCTATTCCATTCAACACCTTATCATTGGAGTGTGTGTCTGACGTCTGCGCTCGCTCTTATCTTCTCTGAAACAATGTCTGCCTTAATGTCTGAGAATATCTGGTGCTTGTGTGCAGCCCGAGCCGCCCTTGACACCTGTGAGTCTGAACGGCTCTGGCTCCGTTTTATCTGCTGTTTGTCTCTCTTCCTCTGTTTTTGTGTGAACGTGTGTGTTCCCTTGCTCCTCGGAGGCAGAGATGCAGAAAAACAGTCTTTATTGAAAAGATAACAGCAGCTGCAACACATTAATCATAACTTGATTAACTTCCATCGCGCCACACATTGAATGGTCTGCTTCATTATGCTGGCAGCTCTGTTTTCTACGTGTGATTCTCTCCTTTGTTTCGGTTATTTCTCTCTAACTCCTTTCTTGCATCCTGAGCTGAACTCAAACTGTCATTACTGGCATATAATGAATCTGTTTTCTCCTTTGTCCAAATCTCATTTCAGGGTTTGTTCTTTCTTAACTCTTAGCTCATACTTAGAAGGAACAATGTTTAAAACACTCCAGCAGTGGTGGGCAATGCAACTAATGTAAAATTAGTTCTTTATGCTAACCTGTTATACCAACATGGTTTTTAGCCAAAGCTAATGCTAAAGAGTTAACTTCAGCCATGTTCATTTCCTATACTTTTAAAACCCATCTGCATAAATAAACAAGTATGTTTTATGCTGATTTCTACAAAGACACATTTTTGTTTTCCATATCAAGGCAGCAGTATTTGTAATTCATGTGGTTCAAGACGCCACAATAATCAGAGGTTAATCCGCTGAGAAAAATAATGAATAAACTAATTTTTATAAGCAGCAGGGAGTAAGCAACAGTGCTGCTGGATTACATTTCACACTATAATCAAGGGATTACGGAACATATTTTAGTTTTTCCATGCTTTTATGAATTAAGACAGGTGCTTCAGACTTGGGTTTTGATTTTTATACTTTTTCCATACATATTTGGCTTTGACCAAACTTAACGGCAGGAGTTTATGACAAAAACATTTCTAACCAAAGTAATTGTTTCTGTTCTACTAGTCTGATCTTGACCTTCTATGATAAAAAGGATTATAAAATGTCAGTCATTGTGTGAGAAGATCATCTTCCTGCACTGTAGTAGTGATATATGAGGGCATAAAGACGGGGATTTGAGATCAGTGTATTTAATATCTGCTCTTTGTTTTTTAGAGGTATTTTGAGCATGATATTGGATATCTACAGATAAACAACTTAAACCTTTAACATCTAAAAATACTACTTCTTTACCAACAAATACTCACACGGCCTCAATGTTCTCTTACATGATAAATAAAGTAGGTAAAAAAATGGTACATCCTGGATCTGTTACGTTACTCTTAATTTTTTGATGTATTTTTAAGCGTTGGACCAAGACAAAATCAAAAGACTTGGAAGAAAAAAAAACATCCCTAATAGAAAGGACATACACAAAAGAATAAATTATTTTGATTCATGCGTCAACCAGTCAGCCAAAACAGAGAACGAAGGTGGTCAGTAGCAGAGGATGCCGTGGCAACAGATTTTTATGTTCAGTAACAACAGAGGAAGCACCAAGAGCAGCGTAAGTAAGATTAGAAAGCCACAGCTGTTTGGCCACAATGACAAAAAGATGAAGCTTTGAAAACTAAGACATTTATGCAACTGTGAAGCAGGGAGGTGGCAGTATCATGCTGGGAGAATTTTAACGGTCAGTGGTACTGGTATATTACACTTTGTTGCCAATACAAAAACATGCCTAGAATTTGTTTTGGTGTATCGATCCAATGCATTCAATGCAAAGCAGACATGACAGTAGGAGAGAAAAATAAAAGTAAAATTCATATGCACTTAAGAGTGATTTTAAGACCAGCTGGAGGATCTGAGCTGCTTGAGAACTGGGCGGTTCTGGACACTAAACTCTCCGACCTTTAGCCTAGTCGTAAACAGATGAAAAGGGTGTTAGCAGGGCGGGAAGGATGTTTGATTACCTTCAGATCAGTGTAAAGAAGGCGGATGTTTTATAGGTCATTACTGCTGGGGAGTTCCAGCCCAATAAGTTTAGATGCTTCTCTTACAACCATATTGATTCCTGCCTCATCCGCAGCTGAGCAGCAGCCAAACTGTAGAAACACATTATCAGCGTTCTGTGGAAGACACCTTAAACTTCCTGACATCCCTTAAAAAGAACAGGAAACTCTTAAGAATATGTTTGATATTGTCTTGTTAAGAGGATATAATGGCCCCTATCGTTTCAGTACTTCAGGTTTCAAAACTGAAATAAGTCCATGAAAATTCATGGAAAACATTTGTTTATTGCTAAAAAGCAGGTGGTTGATACGAAAGAGGATTAAGGATTACAATTTCTGACCTTAATCTCTGAATTCTGACTTTTTATCTCAAAAGGTTAAAGTCAAAATTGTGAGATTAAAGTCAGAATTTCGATTATAATTAAAAAAAAAAAAAATCATTTTTCTCAGAATTCTGAGAAAAAAAGTCACAATTCAGATTTTTTTTCTTCTGAATTCTGACTTGAATTTTCTGAGATCAAAAGTCAAATTTCACTGTTTTGGTCCTGATCCTCTTCCGTAGTTTGAAGTGGCATTCTCTAGAAATATTTATTTCATTAGTGGCAGTGAACGCCTATATTTCAGTCAGTGTGGTAATACATTCAAAGTTGTTTTTTTCTTTTATAATTTCCAGCTTAAAAACAATTAAATGTCTAATTTAAATACACTATTGAAACCAGTGTATGTAAACTTGTGACTGCAATGGTGAATCTAGATGATGAGAAAAAATATTAAGTCTTAATTAAAACCTGAAAGGGAGATATTACTATTATAATCTAAGGACAATGAGTCATGGGAAAGAAAAAAAAAAACTAATTTCATTTCTTAATTGCAAATTCTTCATTTAGACTCTAAACACGGGTTAAAGATAATTTCTGTGTAATCAGCAAGACTGGAAAGTAATAAAAAAAATCCTATATATTTATATGTATATATATTTATATCTGTGTGTGAGAGATGGAAGCCAATTCATTTGCAGGAGCCATTACCGTACAAACAATAATTAGCCTCTGTGTGAACAATTGCTCTTCTGTTCCCTAATTACTGAGCTACAGCCAGGAGATTAACGGCGGTTAAACAAAAAGCAATTAAGAACAAAACAATTACCATTTTTTTTTAACCCCTTAAAGCCATTTCCACTACGCAGACGTGTTTGCTTTACTTTTAGGGAAGTTTGTGCAGTTTGTGCGTGCTCAGCTGGTGAGGGTTCAACGTTCAGGCTGAGAGCTGATGTTCCCCAGAAGCTAAATTCAAAACATATTAGCTACGAGACGAGCTAAAGAACAGGCAGCCCTGCGTATCAGACGCTAAGCTATTCCAGTTTATCACAGGCAGGGTGCTGGGAGAAATATAAGACATAAATGAATTATTAGCAGTTGTGGAGGCGCTTGTTCAGTGCAACATGAGGCCCTCTGGACAGAAAGCAGGAGGCTTAAAACGTCTGTTCTGATATTTTCTGAATTGCTGGACAACGCGTTCACTCAGGGCGCTAATAATTTATGCTAGTAAGTTGTCCTGCCGAGGGGCGCAGCAGTATAAACAGAAATGTTGATTAGTGCAATTTTTGAAGGTTGCAGGCATCAGTGTGAAACTTCTGCTACTTTAGTAGCTCCAGAGATCTTCTGAGAGAGGTGAACATGTGAGAAGCAGCGGTTAAAACGAAGACGGGTGCAGCTGGTGCCATATCTACGGCTGAGTATTCGGGCCACTGTAGCTTAAGAAGATAAAATATGTGGCCACAAAATTTCATTTCACTAATGTAAAAGAGAAAAAGTAGATGTTCTACGATCTGAAAAAGTTGAAACTGTGCAAAAAGTTTGAATTAAAAGGCAGAGATATTAACAATGTTACAACTACGATATTCTCTAACAACATAAAGTCAAATATCTGCACCACAAAACAGCACAAAAAAGTCGTTAGTAGCTTCTTTTTTTTAAGTTGCTTACAAAGTATCTGGCCATTGAAAAAAAAAGTTAATTTTAACAGGAAATTTCTAAAACTTTTAGATTAATCTCAGAAATTTTCTAGAAAAAAAATGAAATTTCTGAGTTTGAAAAGTTGAAAATTTGCTAGAAAAAAATTCTGATTAATCTCACGTTTCTATAAATAAATTTCTACGTTTGAAAAGTTGAAAATGTGAAAAGGTTTTCTCTGGAAAATTTCTGAGCTTAATCCAAAAATGTTTGTATTTTCTTGGGTATTTTAATTTTTAAAACTCAGGAATTACAAAACAAATCTAGAATATTTTTTTTTAGATTGAACTCCAAATTTCAGATTTTTTTAAATCAAATTTTAAACTTTTCAACCTCAGAAATGTCAACGTTTTTTTGGACAAAAATGTTCTGATTTTTTTTCTATCTACATCACTTTAAATGCCAAACACATATTTAAAACATGACAATATGTGAAAAGTTCAAGCGGTGTAAATACTTTTAGAGGGGACTGTCACATGATATCAATATTCACAGATAACCTGCATTAATAATTGGTAAACTTGTAAACAAGCTTCCTTGCCGTGTCTGTCTGCGCTCTGCATTCCTTAAAATAAAATGCATGTTGTTCAGATTCGAGTTAAAAGCTTAAACTGCTGGAAACATTTTTCGTTTTCTTCTGCAGTCTCCGCACAACATAGAGGCACTTTTTGCTTTCATGTCTGCAGCTGAGCAGCTCCTGAACTCACCTGTCAGTCACCCAGTGTGGGTTAGACAGCGACATCTCTCATCCTGTCCCTCCTGTTCGAGCAGTCGGAGCAGGTAGGCGGCTGGTTCAGCTGTTTATTTTCAACTAACTGCCGACGGCTGTTGTGAGGTGTTTATAATGACTCATTTTTTGGGGAGCCGGAGGGTTTCTCCAGGGAGAGCCTGATCGCATACCGAGCTGCTGAAATGCCTCGAGATTCTAGTAACCTGCTTATATTTTGGATCAATAGAGTATTACGAAGTTTGATGCTACACGTGTCAAAAGCATTTATTGTTGCCCACCGTCCTCCTCCGTCTGCTTGACGATCTCCTCGCTCTCTTTGCTGCCCTCGGGGTTGGCCAGAACGAGGCGCAGCCTGACCGTGACGAAGGGCCTCAGACCCCTCAACGTGTAATGAGACGACGTCTGGATCAACTCCTCAGCTGCAAACTCTTGCTGATTGAACACATACTGGTACTGAACCTGCAAAAAATACAAAAAACATACAAAATGTTTAGCTCGCTTCAGGCTGACTGAAACAATTCTAGCTGGAATAAGCAATATCAGAGAAAGTATAAATTAAAGGACTATCTAGAAAAATATGAATATTTTATTAAAATAAATGTATTAGCAGTCAGACTTTCTTAAGCCGTCTTTTCCAAGTGTGCAGCTTTTTTTTTTTTACTCATTTTCTGCCCATTTATATTACCATGAAGGCATAATCTCCAGTGTGTGCTTAAAAGTTGGTTAATAAATAAGTTATGGACAAAAGGAGACAAAGAAAATGTAAAAAATATGTCAAAATTTCAGCTAACAGCCATTTAGGAAACAACTTGTTGGTATTTCCTCCTGATCAAACTGTTATATTTGGCATAATTCACAAAGTAAGATGAAAAATGAAGAAAAATGTGTCTTACATATGATATATTTTACATTAAATTAGAAATGAAAGCTTGAATGTTAGAATAATGTATTAATATTTGCATTTATTATGTGTTTATAGCATATGTAATGCTCGATTGATCTAATGATTTTTCAAATTTCTAATTTTTGCTCATCAAACTCTGTGGGAAATAGTAAAAACTTCAGTTCAGGTGAGATGTATGCAGATTAACCAATCAGATTTCAAAGAAAAACTTTGAAAAATCTGCAGAAAGATGAAAGAAAAACTTTTTATCAATCCTATTTAAAACATTATAGAAAAGTCTGGCTGTTCAAAAGGGAAATGTTTGGAGAAACAGATCAGAGATTTATCCTCCCAGCAGCTGCTAGACTCTATATCCATCACTAATTAGTTGCACATTTCTTTATGTCAGAATATGCCATTTTTAATAACTGCACAGTATCATGTAAATTTGTCATTAATGTACGGTATGTTGCTCTTTGTTTCGCTACGGAGGGAAGATAGTTATTTTTCTTTTCTATTCAACTAAAAGTTCCAGCAAGATTGAATTAATTTTGAAATACGCTTAAACCAAATTGGTAGAAAATCTTTTCTGTGGAAATCTGAAAATACTTTACTGGTGGAGAATAGTTGAGTGTTAGCTTCGTGACGCCGCCTACCGTCAGATTGTAGCTGTGGCATCGCGTTACGGCGTATCCAAACGTTTCCCACTGGATGGTCAGCTGGCGGGCGCGGACGTCCACCACGTTGACGTTCTGGGGTCCGTGGACGGGATCTGAAGTGACAGCAGACGGAGAAACAGTCAGCAGTCGGATCAGAGCAGGAATTGATCCACTGATCCCTGGATTCACTTAATCTGGCTGCAGTCTGAAACAAACGGCTAATCCCTGATCACTGGCTGATTCCGATGGATTAAATGTCTGCAAATTAACTTAATGTTACACATAATTTCTTAAGAATGTAAGATGTCATTTAGGAAGCTTTGGAGTAAGATTGTTAAACTGAGGAAAAAAATGTTCTCATTTTAGATTGCCAGAACAAAGAAAAAAAATCTAAATAGAAATCTGCACTCAAAAATAAATGCATTTTTTTCTAACATGTTCAATGGCGTAAAGACAGAACTGAACAAAAAAAGAAGTAGTATCTCTTAAAATGTAGATTAAATTGATTCACTGGCAAAAATAGAAATTCTTAAAACATCCAGAAGTAAAACCAAAACTGGAGAACTGGAGGCACTGGGCAGAGAACAAAAGCATCGTGAGCAGGTGTGACAGACAGGAAACAAAACAAGAACAACAAAATAAAACAGGAAGTCAACCAATCCAGAGATATCCGATCACCAGGGGGCGCTGCAAGGTTAAAGGGACAGCCCCTTAAAAAAGATCCCACAAGCAGCTGACATTGATTTACTTATGATAAATTACTTAGAACCAAAGATGATCTAACGACTTTAATTTATAAACTCAGGTAAGTTTTTTATTGTTCTGTTCTTGATCTGAATTCATTTTATGTTTTCTTTACAAACTGGTTTGGCTTTATTTATCTAAATGGGTATTAAAGTTTTTCTTTACCGCATTTCAACTCATTTTTATCCAGAATCTGAACAGTTTTGTTTATTAAACCACTGAATTCTGTTAAAGCATTAATGAACCAGTGTTGATATATGACTCCATTAATGGAAACCAGTCATAAATCCACAATTTTTCCCATTTCGTCAGGTGCACAAATTAAAAATCTCAAACTGCTTGAATGATAGAAATTGTGACTTTTACCTCCATTAAGCTGCATGTAAAACAGCAGCAGGCCGAAAAACTCTCAGATGTCTGTGGTTCTGTCTGAGGTCTTTCTTGGATTTAGGGTTTTGTCAGAAATGCCACAGATAATGTTCTTCTTTAGTTTGTTCCTCTTCACAAATTAAAAGATGCACAGTTTGCTGTCAGCCGGATTTTGGAACAAAACAGAAAAAAATGAGTGAAAATCTGCCTAGTTCCATAGAAAAACTTAGAAAGACTTACTGAAATCTGCAGAAATATTAATCTGAGCATTTTAAGGATTAAAGAAAAGTTTGACTGCTCTGGAGTTAGAAACGGAAACTGCACTGCCAAAAATGTAGAGTCGGTTCTTCAAGAACAAACCAAGTCGAAACGGTTTCTCTACATCTACATACAGATCCCAAACTTTAAAAACTCAGAGATCGCCTTGAAACAAAGTCAAAACTTTAAAACTGTTGTGGTTCATATGTTGGATAAACTGGTATGGTGGCATCTAAAAAACAACCTTCACTCAAATATTTTCATGTTTCATAAAATAATAAATAGAATTGGATTTTATTGAGTAGTTTTGACTCTGGCTGCCACAGTCAACCTGTCCTACTTCCATTCTCACACACACACCCCCACGCACACACACACACCCTCCAAGCACTGTCCCAACCATATGTTGGCCCTTCATCCGCTGCCTTCTCTAACCACAACTGACTCCACTCTAACGAGCTTGTTGAAACTCATCTTCCTGTGTGCCTAATTAGCTGCTATCTGCTAACGACGGCAACCAAAGCCGGTCACTGCATAATTTAGAGGCTGTACTAGCTGTGCTTTTTGGAGGAAAATTAACATTTTATTAATGGTGGAGGTGGAGGTGGATCCCCTCCCCCCCCCCCAAAAAAAAAAAAAAAAAAAACGTGTGCAGGAGAAATGACTCCTGGCCGTAAAGCAGATCTTGGTTGATATGCTGAAAAACTGCTGGATGAACGACTCACAACCCAGCCAATACATCAACCTCTGGATCTTCACATTGATTCACAAACAAAAAGTTTTTTTATCAACACTTGGGGAAACCTTTAATTTTTTATTTTTTTGCTTTAGTTTCTCACCAAAAATTGTGGACAAGAGATGCTAAAAAGATCTAAATGTGGTTAGAAAATCTCCAGTGAGTGTCGGGTTTGTATAAGCTGCTGCACAAAATGTATAAATGTAAACTGAACTAATTTAAGCATATTTCACAAACTTTTTTGTTTTTAATTAAATACTGGATTGATCAATGGGAACTTTTTGCAAAGAATCCAATCTAATAGCTGTGTGTATGCAGTGGAGTGCTTTAAGAGATTATTCCCTCAAGCTACTTAAATACGATGTCAGATGAGCCAAATAAGACAAAGATTAGACAACGGGATCCTGGATAAGCTGAGACCATCTGAGCTGAATGTTTCTGCTGGTTGTGTTCACATACATCCAGTCCTGTGCTTTTGTTTCCATCAGTTTAACTCCAGAGGTCTGGAAAATGTTTACCTGATATCATGTTTTTCCTTTGCCTGGTTGGTATTAAATATCTTAGAGAGCAGCTGGTTTGCGGATTTGAACTGTTGCTGTGTCCTCTGTCTTATTGTTTAATCCCGGGTCAGGGCTTGGTGGGGTGGATCATTTCTGAGTGTTTTGTTACAGTACGAGGGAGGTTACCATCTGCTGCAGGTCTTTTGGTGACCAAAGACAAGATTTCTTTACCACAGTTCGTAAACAAACCTCCTAATAAGCAGCTCTATTTTGTTCCTGTGAGACTTTTTGTTTTGAGAAAGTCCAATAACTCAATTGAAATTGTTGATTGCCGACCAATCCTGGTTTTAAAGACTCGCAATCCGTTCCTACCTCCAGCTTGACATTTAACAGCGACTGCAACAATTGTCAGAATGGTATTGAATTAATCTGGACAACCTCAAACAAAACTTCCTACTTTTCTCATGAACACGAGCTGCCAAGTGTCACAACATGACATTACAGTAAAACGTCGCTTTGTTCCGTTTGACGAGGATCAGACAAACTCACTGAGCTTAAAAAATGTGTAAACAGTAAATCCTGCGTGTCTGGGTGATATTCTGCTTGTTTGGATGCAAACTGTTTATGGATTATTTAAAGAAAGAGTATGTGCAAAAATTATAGTTTTGTAAAGAAAAAATGTATTAAAGTTATAAAAGAACTAATATGTAGTGAAATTATAGAACATTAAAATTACTAACAATACCAGCATCACATGACCATTATTATTAATACCATAGTTATTATTAGCATTAGCAGTAGCATAAGTTATCATTTTATAATCTTTTCTTTTCTCTTAACGTCTGAACTTATATCCAATTACGCAAAAACTTTACTTGTTTTTTGGAGTCAACCAGACGTCAAATTAATTAGGGATGATAAATTTGAACATTGCACCAACCACTGGTGTAAATTTAGGTATGATGCTAATGAGATCCACTAGGCACATAAGGAATAAAGCAAAACTTGCTGAATATTTTATTATTGCTGTTCTTACTCCAAGAAGGCCTTTAAATTGAGTCAAAAAATTTTGCTTTTTCATCATTACAGTATTATAGTTACAGGTAAATATTGCCAAAGTCATTTAATGCTCAGTCCCAGTAAACAGGCTCCGGAGTTTTTTCTTTTTGCTCCCGTGAAAGAAAGTACATCCTGATTCAGATCTAAACATTTCCAGAGAGCAAACATGAAGTAACCTGCAATTATGCTGCTACCAGCAATAACACACACACACACACGCACACACACACGATGTAATTCCACGGTTACAGAGACATAAATCCCCCATCACTGAGTCATGGAGTGAATAAAAACAAGTTTTCACAAAAAACTGCAATACATCAAAGCTTATCTGGCCGTCGATTTAAAGAAAAGATTCAACCTAAGGTTAGTAAATTATAAATTTGCTCAGAGTTCTGGGATAAAACCAACAGCAGCAAGTAGACATTTATTTAATCCTGTAGCTTCTACTTTGGTTTTTAAGAATCCTAATCTTTTAGTAAATCTAACTAATTCCAACATGAACCCTCACTAATCGGAGATGGAAGAAGCTTTAGCAGAGTTAATCACCCGATTTAAAACAAAGTTTGGATCATTTCTAAGTGTTTATTTAAATAGACCCATCTCCCTCCAGTGTCAGGGGGTTTGAAGTTCATCTCCATCTCATTTTCTGCTAAATCGAAGGTCATCAGAGAACCGATTTCTAAAATGTTTGCTGAGACAACAAGATGCAGAGAGATGGAGTGGTATGGAGAGCAGGAGAGCTTAAGTTTGAATTATAACTTTGTTTACATCGTTACAGTGATGAGACCTCCCCAGATGACCTTGGTCATGACAAATGCCAGATTTTCTATATCATTCATTTTCTGCTCCACTCCTTCCTCACGCCGCATTAATTATTCCTTTCCACATCCATTTCAGTCGTTTCTTCACACCCACTCTGGACCTGAATGAACCTCTAACATTTGTCGAGATCAACAGAATGACAGACGAACGTGCAGAGAAATATAGGATCATTGGGTGTCTAAAACAAGACTTAATAATCAATAATAAGTATGGAGAGGCTGGGTTTGGAGTGTGAACTGACAGATGGGATAAAATATGTATGCATGGAGGAAGAACAATACGGCTCCACAGGGATATGGTCCCAACAGTGGCTGCTAGCCTCATTAATCAGGAACGGTCAAGGGTTGGCATGTTAGCTATCACACGCTGTGAAAGGCCAGAGTAGATGGCACAGCTACAGCACAGTGTGAGACAGTGAGGCATGCAGCAGAGAGATTACAACACCCCCTCCTCTACACCATCATCAATACATGAAGCACAAAAGAGCCGAACGTCGCCACAAAGACAACAAACCACAAAAACCAAGTCACTGGACTAAAGCTCCTACTAATATATGGGGCTGAAACGATTCCTCGAACGATTCAAGTACCTCGATTATTAAAATTCCTCGAGGAAAACTGAACTGCCTCAACGCTTCATTAATTTATGTTTTATTATTTAGCGCACCGTGTTCCGGCCGGAACATTATTTGCTGCTCTGACTTCCACCCGAGTTGTTGACGAATGCTAATAATGGCCAGGTTTTCATTGTTTTTGGGGGACCAATAAGCATCCTTAAAATGACTGACGCGATGCCTGGAGTACGGCAGCTTTTCTCCTCCGGGAGCTGCTGGTTAAAAGCGAGCAGCGGGAAGATCGCTGCTGGAGTATTTATACAGGTGAACGGATACACTGAACACGGCGGGCGGCCGAGTAGTTGATGCTTACAGTGCAAGTGTAGCTTTACGGACGAACCGCACAATAAATTTCGTATATCCCGGTCTGAACAAACGTGTGGCGGAAAATATTGTGGTGGTACATGGCTGGTAGATGAGTTTCTGAGTGTGACGAACGAAGGTGCCGTAAATATCCCTTATTGCTCCCACGCCGTTCTTACGTTCGTCGCCTGGTCTACCGGTCCCCGGATTTAAGTTCATCTGTCCCCTGGTCTATTTCCTCCCCTCTACCCCCATCGTACGTTCGTTCGCCTCTAATCTTCCTCCTTCCACACGTCAAGCTAGGCCTGTCACGATAACAAATGATGCTGGGCGATAAATTGTCCCAGAAGTTATTACAATAAACAATAATGTTTCAATATTACTTCAAGTAACACATTACTTGAAAATATTACTTTCTATTAATATTTTCAATATTACTTGAAAATATTGTATTATTTTCAAGTAAATCAACAATCATAGCATAATAAAAAGGAAGAACACATTCTCAAACATCAATAAACTAAGTCCTAATGAATATTTAACACTGGAACTGGAAGACATTTTAAATATCCAAAATAAATAAACAAAACAACAAATAAAATCAATTATAAAGTCTCTGTAGACAAAATTGTCCTTCAAAGTTAAGACCAAAGAACCAGACTGGAAACCTTTGTCATTCAGTTTTTGGTCGTAAGAGAGAAAAGAGAAAAACAAAAGATAATGCAACTGGAAATTATTGAGTGTGTTGGAGTTTATCATATGATTCATTAATTTATTGCTTATTGTGACCGGCCTGATCAACAGCCGAGTGTTGCGACTGGAGCAAAACATCGGCCGATATTAGTAATTTTTTAACATATCGCATCGGTTCAACAAATAAAACGGGGCAAATATTAGCAACCAGTATTTATTTCCATCTCTACCATTTTTTTCTGGAAGGGGCGGGAGGAGGTTGGAATACTCTTCTTGAGTTTACAAGTTACTTTTTGGAAAAATACGAGGTAATTAAAGAGTACTTTCTAAAACTTTAAACATACTTCAAACAACACAACAACTAAGTTTTGCATTCCCAAAACTTTCTGAAAGTTCAAACTTAGTTCGCCTGAGACTTCAGCATTTTATGAGATAAAATTTGTAACATAGTGTATTCTTTTTACCTTTCAGGTTTATGTATCTGACAACAGAAAACTTTCTGGAAATGTAAGTTACTTTTCCAGAACTCCAGAAACTTACAGATGACATTTATTCTGCTTAAAAGTTCATTTTTAATTATCATCTGGAATTACAGGTTACTTTCACACAATGCTAACAGGTTACATAGCTAAAATGTACAGATTTTTCTATAAAGCTATTCGTTTTATTTCATATCCATATTTTAATGTTTACCACTAGAGACAGTGTTGCATGCTAAAGCTAAATATTAAGGAGCTTCTAGATCAGATTTATCACATTTTCTGTCTATTTTAGAGTATAATCAGCTTGTTTAGATTTGGTTTTCTAAGCGTTACCTGCCACTTATCACCACAATGAAGGCTAACAACCACATATTCTGACAGACAATCTGTTGTTTGACCTGAAGCCGACATAAAGTTGTTCTGTCTTTGATAGTACCTCAGAGCCTACAGGATGTTCTGGCAGGTAGGTATCTAGTTCAGGAGAGGGCCTAGTGAGGGATTGTGTTATGGGATGCTTTCCTGAATCTGATGAATGAGCAGCAGAAATGGAGCCATTAATCCAGAGACTTTAGGGAGCCGTTCCAGTGAGAAGAGAATGAGGGGAAGAGGACGAGCGGAAATCAATCTTTCTGCCTCTTTCCACTCCTCGGCTTCTGCTTTGTAGCTCCCCAGTTATTTTTCTTTTAATCTGAAAACATTTTCCATCTTTAATTTTATTTCTTATTGCATATTGGACATTGTGCTTATTATTTGTTACTCTTTTGTACTTTTATGTTTTATTTCCCTGCATCGTATTTCACTGATTCTTCTGGTTATGTTGCTGTTTTTTCTCATTCTGTCCAGCACCTGTTGATGACTTGTTAGCCACATTTTCTTCTTCCTGGATCTCTTATGAAGTTTCCTTGTTAAAATGTGTTTTAATGCTAAAAGTTAGATGTAAAGTTGGGTCTTTGGAAATGAATGGAGACTCCAGATTCTTGCAGAATAATGTGCATGGAGGGCGATAAATCTAAGATGGTGAGTTTTTCTGCCAACTGGGTAAAAATATGAATTCTGTAAATTTATGTTTTAGTAAATAAGACATTTTTTTGATATATATATATACATCATGTCACATTTTCCAGTTAAAGACATCACAAAGTGCTTCACAACAGGCAAAGAAATGGGAGACAGTGACACAAGGTAAGAGCAGGAATTATGTGTTTTGTTGCTATATTTCCTAAATTTATACTTGATTTTAATGAAGTCATTTACCACCAGATTTAAATAGTCAGTTTCTTCCCAGAAACCAGGAAAATTGAAGTTTTGCAGAAAAAGTACAAAAAGTAACAAAAAAAGGTCAAAATTTGGTCCAGTGAAGTCATAAAATTATTGCGCTTCAGTTCTGGCTTTGCTCCCATGACTTAATTATTTAAAAATGGCCTTCTAAATTATGCTTTTAAAGACAATATACTTTATCTATCCATGGCCTCTCATGCCAGAGCTCAACCATCTTTTTTTCTTATTGGCTTTTTATGCACTTGATTCACTTTTCTGCTTTCAAAGGAGACCCAAAAGGCAAAAACATAAAAAAATGAGAGTAGACAAAAAAAAAGGGGGAGGCAGTGTCAGAGAAAACACAGAGAGAAAAGCACAGAGAGTTTCCCTCTGGGAGAAACATGGCAGGGACAAGTTTTCATTCCTGCCTGCGTCTGCTTGTATTTGGATGTCTGATATTTTATGATGGTGTGTACCAAAAGCGAAGGGGAAATTACTTATTACTGGAACTACTCTGGCCAATGGCTAGAAATCTAATAAACTCTGAAGATCCAAGCAAACTTCCACCAATACAACACACACTCACACTTCACCTGAGGCTTTACTGCTGCATCTTCAGCATTAGCTGTGTGACTGTTGATATGTTGCAGAGGCTGCACTTTTTATCTGCATCCTCCCTCCAAACCAATAACAGCCTAACCTCTATATAAACACTCACACACACACGCACACGAGCGAACTCTCCAGTGAAGATGACCCTCAGAGGCAAACAAGCAACATCAGAAGTTCTCCTCACAGGGATTTTCTCTCTCCTTGTAGGATTTACCGCGCGTGTGTGTGGGTGTGTGTGGGCGTGTTTCACTGGTGTGTGTGGGTGGTAAGGTGGCCTATTTCTGATACCATTTCTGATTAAACCTTTATAAAACTGTGCACTAATATTCTTGATCACCACCTGACTGGAATTACTTATAAGGTTTTAATTACTAATGTCATTTTTGTGGAAATTTCTGAATTTTTGTGGATTTCTACCCACTTTTATTACAACCTCAAAACTTTCATACATTTTATTGGGATTTTATGTAATGGGCCAACTCACAGTAGCTTCAAACTAAATGTTTAATTTGAAGCTAAATATTTAGTGAAGAGTTTAGCTATTTAGCTAATATGAAGATTGAATTGCCAATAACCAGAAGTGGACTACCAAAATAAGAGGTGTAACTGATTTGTTTCAATTGTTGCTCATGATTCCCCTTCATTATTCTTTCTCCTCCTTTCAACGTGAACAAAATTAAACTTTAAACATAAGAAAAGTCGTTTTAATTTTAGTACAGATGTCTACTAATGGATCCACATTGACAGTGACTATGCCAGCTCACCAGCAGGAGTTTATTTAGAGGACCAGAAGTCAGAGAAATTTCCACTTCTAGGTATCGACATTGATTTTGTTCATTTTGTTTATCTCAGAGCTAAATATTTAACTTCCTATCTAAATATTTAAGATGAGCTAAAAATTTTGCTTGCAGGTTAAAGATCTAGTTTGGAACCATTTTTTTTGGCTTATTAACTAAATATTTAGTTTCCAACTACATATTTAGCTCGCTAACTAAATATTTAGTTTGGAGTTAAATATTTAACTAGCTAACTAAATATTTAGTTTGTTAACCACATGTTTAGCTAATTAGTTTACTAATTAATCCTAATGTTTTCTCTCTTACACCAGGCTAAATAATCCAAATTATTGCTGGTAATTTTTTACTGTAACTTTATAATATACCTTCCAATCAAGTCTGAGCAGCTCCTCTGTCCTGGGAATTCAGCATTTTTAACACTAAAAATGCTGAAGTCTTCAATTGGTTTTGGTTACTTTTATGAACAAATGCCAACTGCCGAGACAACGTCATACAGAAACCGTCCAAGAAAGTATGGCAAGCTGATTTAACATTTTACCAAAAAAAAAAAAAAACACACATATCTAATTTGTATTTGAACTGTAACATCTGATAAAATAATTTATTTCAGAAATAATTTCATTTCATTTTTTTCCTATATAGGAAGAGTGAGTCTGTATCAAGGTGCACGTCGACTGAAAAGACATATTTATGTCTATTTGATTTTCTTTATAGTTTTTCTCATCTACAAAAGGCTTCTTCAGATTAAAGGCCTCTGAGACAGATTACCTCTCAGACAGAAAAGGATATTCCTTCATATTCAGAGCATGTCAGGACACTCATCAGTAACAAAAGGAACCACAGTACCTGCACAGTTATCAGCCTTCTAATCATGACAGCTTTAAGACTCAATAAACCGGTTCATCGCTCTGACGCACAGACTCATTCTTTAATGCTTCCGCTCATCAGATGCGTATCTCTACACATGTACCGTCAGATGTAGAGATTTAAACGCTCCGACACAATAAGACCCACACAGAAAGGCAGCAGCAGACAAAGCGACACCCCACAGCTTCACGTCTTGGATAAATTGGATTAAATCGAGTTGGAGCAGATGCCTTTTAGTGGATTTTAATTACACCTCCCAGCATGGAGTCAACGACTGATAGTTAAACCATTACTTGGTGCGTCTGAATTAAACTTTGGAGCCAAGAATGCTTGTTCAAAAAACACAGTTTGAATCAATGATGGAGATTTTCCTGATCTCTAAAGTTAACCAGTGCAGTTTGTATCAACCTTTCACGAGAAAACTATCCTTCTTTTAACCATTAATGCAAGAATGAACACTGGAAGTTACAAATATGAGGCAAAAATGTAAAACAATAACCAACTGAACTATATGTAGTTAGAAAAATATTAGATGGAGAAATTCCTCAACGGATTATAGGGATCATATTGCACAGAGTAAGTTTACTTCATAGATTTAGCTGGCCTGAAGCAGAGCTCAGTCACAAGAAAATAGCATCAATGATGCGAAACACTCGTTAATGTCTGACGGTTTGGGTAACTCGCTCTGTATGGCATCTGATCTTAGTTTTTCCTGTTTCATAATCTCAAAATAATGTTTAATATTTACATATTTTAAAAAATGTTGGCCTAAAACAACCCCTATGTAACGATATTACGGTATTACCACAATACCGGTAATACCGTCGCAATACCGTCGCGCATTGCGACGGGGGGTTTTCATCGCAATACGCAAACTTCCCCACTCACTCTCAGAGCGCTTCAGTTCCACATGATGTAGCTTATTTGCTGCCGCGAGCTTACGCAGTGTGAAGGAAAGGGGAAGATGCACTGCACACTGGCTTCTGCATGCTGCTAAGTATGAGAGGCAGGTGATCAGTTTTTTGTGATTAGCAACAAAAGACAGTGATACACTTTTTCATGGAAATCAGCAGATTATGATGGATTGGCACACCTTTAATATATACACACACACATATTTTTATTGTCAAGCAGAAGACTGAAGCCTAATCTGCCTGATAATTACTTCTCAATCTCTAACCCATACACTGCTTTATTGCTCTAAAGTGGAATTAAAAAGCATCATAGCATGCTGCAGCTGCAGACAGATTAGGGCACTGCAGCATCCTATGTTGCTGCGACTGCAATCCGTCAGCGGGACAGACACAGAATGAATGTATATTGTGTTATCAAGCCACAGGAAGAGGAATGCTTGGAGCCAAAACTACGCTGTAATGTAATTCAAAATGGAGCAGAAAGGAAATCTATTTCAAATCCAGCTTTATTAATACCATTGCTGCCTACAGGCAGGGAAAGGGACAATTGAGTTGTGGAAATCTGCAGGAATATTGGCTCAAAGGTGGTGTATTAAACAGCAAGAAATGAGAAGGAAAGGAGCAAAAATACAATTTAGAAAAAAGACAATAAATTACAAAAAGGAAACGCAAATGAAGAAATGAATAAGATGTTTAGTCAAAGACGGAGTTCATAAAATAGGGTTCAGAGTCGGGGACAGAATCAGCGCGCTGTAGGAAAGGGCTTAAAGCAGTGACATAACGAGCCAATTGATAGCAAGGCCTGGGGTTAAACACCCGAAGCTAGCTACTAATTGGCTGAGAACGACGGAGTGACAGGCGCAGAGATGCAGGGTGTGACCTGGAAGGAGAGCGGCAGACAGAACAGAGGGGGGGTTAATGAATCCCTCTTCATAATAAAACAGAGAAAGTCATCAGCTGGGGAAAGATGGGAGACGCTGGAGGCCCCAGAAGAAGACGGTGAATACAGCTGCTCGTTACAATAATGTCACTCAATTATATCTCTTACAGCCGGGATGGATTACAAAAGGAAACGTCTTCTACATTAACTCGAGGGAGCTTGATACGCTGCGTGATGATACCTCAGGTGTTTTACCTCGTCTTTGAAGACAGATCTGTATTTCAAAACCTTTCCCCTTGATCGCTCAAAGAGGGATCCCTCACAGGGTTTCCTTTTTAATATTCTGCTCTACATTTCACTTTTATGGAGACAAAACTTATGAGGATTCCCTGATGGCCGTTTGTTCTGTCTCTCTACGGGAGCTGTGCCATCCAATAAGGTGCCAGAGTCGCATCATCTAAATCTTTAGATAACGATGAAAGTCTTCATGAAAACCAAATGTTTTTAGACACCGTTTCCTTAGCAGCACATTGTGTTTAATAAGAAAATGACAAATTAATCACCTGCTTCTTTCACAGAAGTTCCCGTAAATCCATGGTCTCTAGTGACACTTTGGAAAATTGGCATAATTTCTATTTAATCACCTTGATTTAGCTCCACTGGTGTTGTAGTCAAAGGCCTATTCAGACCTGCTCCAACACAAAACCTCTGCTCAAATCTGGTCAAACACTTGTTGGCACTAAATTAGCATTTCAAAAAGGTGCAGAACTACAAGTTGGAAGTCTCAAAATGTAAAAAATAAAATGAAGTAATATTATGAGGACCATTTGGATCGCTATATGACCAGGTGTAAATGGTATAATCAAACTGAAACTGTGTATAGAGCTGATTGGAACTTCAATGCTAACCACATTGTAAAATGCTTTAATCTATCCAAACCAAAGTCTTCGGGTGTGTAAATGCTAGTTAAACACACTCTTTTCAGTATTACTAAATTTAACACACAAAAAAAAAATAAATAAAAAATTAAAGTTTTATTTCTCTCACGTACAAGTTGTTATTATTGGATGAGGTTTAATCTAAGTGCTGGAAGGTGACACCGCGATAGAGCGACTCCACCAGCAGCGATATCTTAATGTCCAAAAAGGCTTCAACCATGGCAGTAAACCAGTAAGACCTGACTACAGATGTTTCACGCAGGATCATAACCCTGAATTCACAGCTTTTCATGTGCAGCTCCACTGCAGGCTTTTCAGAAACAATCTATACTCTAATAGACTTTTTTGGTTAAATAAGAGTCAGTTAATGGTTAAGTTAGATGATTAAATATCATTAAATACAAGTATTTGGGGGCTGCACAGTGGCGCAGTTGGTAGAGCTGTTGCCTTGAAGCAAGAAGGTTCTGGGTTCGATTCTCAGCCCGGGGTCTTTCTGCACGGAGTTTGCATGTTCTCCCGGTGCATGCGTGGGTTCTCTCCGGGTTCTCCGGCTTCCTCCCACAGTCCAAAAACATGACTGTCAGGTTAATTGGCCTCTCCAAAT